>JAIEZT010001243.1:29519794-29734794 GCA_019594935.1 Periophthalmus modestus
CCTCTATTGCAGTGTTTTATATATTACTAATAGTCTATTCCTGATACAACACTGTCCCTTAATGTAAACCTAAAATGAGCACTGCATTAATCCTTTGGATGAATTATTTTAGATGAAAGTATAAACAATAATTACACATAGATCAAAATATATTATAATAATATTCTCTGGAATACTATTGTATTCATGCACTTACTGTCAGTTTTAGCCAGTGGTAGAAGTCGGTGGACAGTGATGGGAGGTCTTTCAAATGTTGACTCTTGTTCTCATAGTCTTTGGTTCCCAACTGTTCCTCCTTCTGTTCAACATACATTGAACAAATTAGTTTAAACGTAAAATGTCACAAATCTATTGACAGTCGAGGACTTACATATCTCATTAACAGCTGCTGAACTTTACATCTTGTGGATTGTGTAAGTTGATAAGAAGTGATGTATTTGTTGTGGAGAACTGCAGATGGAAGACAGTGAACGCAGCTCAGGGAGAAGCAGAAGCAGAGGATAAGAGCCTGCCACCAAAGAGTCATCTGCCCAAACAACAACAGTATTTAATAACACTACAAACAAACGAAAAAGCGTCATTTTACAACAGAAAATATGGAACATGCTGTGATCCTGAATATGTATATCAACATTACAAAAGTAGCTGCAATGTTAAAACTGCATCATAAAATTATTGTAAAGCCTTTTCCTACATTGCAGCTTTCATTTATAAGTAAATAACATATTAAAATCACCTTCCTGTTCAATTTGGTGAATGCAGCTAAAAGTATACACTACATTAAATACATCTTAGATTCTATCGGTTCACAGGAAAAAAAAAAAAAAAAAAAGAAAAAGAAAGTCAAATGTCAAATGTGTTTTTCAATGAAGAATCTGCCCTCACCCAAAATACAGTTTAAACATATATAATAATATGACATAAAACAATACACAAAAGAGCTATGCTGAAAAATATCCATGTATATACATCATAGTAACAAGCCATTTACTCAGGGAGAATGTGAGCTTACCTTGCCGAAGTACAGAGCAAAGTGACTTTGACACCTTCATGTTGCTGTGTAGGAATGAAGTGTTTATATATTCGGGGTTTACTCCAGTTGTCTTGCTTTCACTTTCCAGCGTTTGGAGTTTTTTTTCTTTTCTTTCTGTCTTATTCTCTATGATTTCTGTCAGTTGTGTTGACTGAGGAAGTCACTATGTAACAACGCCCACATATTAGGTCATGATTTTGTACATGAAACATCTGATCTGACAACACACTCTTACATAAATGTTATAGTAATAATGTTTTATAAATTTTAAAATAGATGAAAAACAAAACTTGTATTTGGAGTCTCAAGATGTATGCTCCTCAGAACCTGCGAAATGATAGTTTGAAAATATGTGATGGATATATGTGAAGCTGATATGGCTCAAATGTCCAGTCTTTACTTTTTATTAGCATCATTTATATAATTAATAATGTACTAACAAGTGAATTTGGTTGAGTATCATTTTAATTCAAAGGATGAGCCTGGTCTGGTGGTAAACTGAAGCTCCTACCTTCACATCAGGTAAGAATAATATAGTGCCATATGACAGGTTTTGTGATTTTTAATGAATAATAAAGATTTTTCTGGTGCTACTGTAAAAACAGATACAGTTTACTGCCTTTTCTGAATACAGTCCTGTTTGGCATTGAGGGTATTTTCAATATAAGAAAAACTTGACATTGCTGACAAGTTGATGACTTATCATTCATTCAAAAACATATTGTGTTGAGGTGCTTGAATTATCGATTGATAATATAGAATAAGGGTGTCAAACTCAAATTCACTGAGAGACTAAATTAAAAGCTGGGACTAAGCCAAACAAAAAAATTATTGAAAAATTTCAACAACATCTGCATGTTTTTGTAAAAGAGGTGGATTAAATTTGAGTGAGGCAACAAGAAGCAGATGTTAATAATTGTCAACAGAAGTGTTGGGGGCAAAGCATTCAGGGATTTGTAGTATTAGTGGTGCATGTTCTATACTGGCACGGCAGCCGGCTCTAATACATGTTTAATATGATGTTGCGGGCCAAATATAATTATATCAAGGGCCAAATTTGGCCCGCAGGCCTGAGTTTGCCATGTCTGATATAGAATAACAAAGAAAATGTATTGTTGAAAATGTCCTTTTACATTCAATCGGTCTTATTTGGTTATAGTTATATTTGGTAAAAGTGCTTCCTAATGAAAGTTGTGCAACTAAAGCTGTTTTGATGTGTGTAGAGGTAATTTCCAGTGAGCCATTCTACACAGTTATTATGGCACTGAAGAAACTACAAGTATCTGTCTATACTTGTTTGTGAAAGTTTGTGTGTTACGGTACATGCCACAATAACAGACTGAGTGAAACTTTGAGCAAAAACATAACTTTTCTAAGAAACTGGCAACTTGAGGTAAGTTCTTCGTAGACATTTCCACACAGATGAAAATCTGAATAAAGTTGATGTAAATTCCTGGCGGAGCTACAGAGAGTGGGAGGGTTTCCACCTACCTCTTTGTGGTCGGACAGTTTCACTTCAACATGGCATTCTGTAATACTACTCACTGCAGGAAACTGCAGCTTATCAAACACAGGGAAGGCCTTTGTGAGTTCAATGGTCGCACATTCACAGTGAGGGTGGGTTTACAGCTCTGTAGCTCTGAACCTGCAAATGAACATATTTGTGTGTACATACTTTTTAATGTTTCACTTGAGAAAGTCACATGCCTCTTCACATTTTGTCAGTAAACTAGTCACACAGAATGCCCTTCCTGTTAAATCTGCTGACATATATGGTGGTATTATGGTGACTGACGGGGTTCAGCTATATTCCAACAGCCCTATGTTACATTTGTTAGAATTTAATAAAAGGGTTCATTGTTCCACTGTGCATTTGACCCATCCCTCAGTGCTGTCACGTTAAGCATGAGGAGCAGTTGGTGCCAAGGGACCCTCTCCAGATCATGAGCTTGGCTTGGTCAGGACTGCCTTAGCCGGAGGATTTAGCCTCATGTGTGTGTTTTGGGTTTGATTGAGGAGGAGATCCATCCAGACATAAGAAAAACATGCAAACTTCACACTGAAAGTTGAACATGGAACCTTATTGCTGTGAAGCATAGATATGTAAAAAAATCTGATCAAAAAATAAAAATACAATGGACTTGGAGTCCAGCCGTTCTCAAAATGTTGATCATTTGATTATTTACAACATGATAAAGTTTAAATGGTGAAGTATGCTTACAATGTTAATATTACATTTGTGTTATGTTTAGATCTTGACATTAACAGACAAAACATTCAAGTTCATGTTTAATCCATGCCTCAATGTTCCCACATCACTGTTTTTTGATGATTGCAGAAACCTATGATGGGTGATTCACAGACAGACGAGCGTGACTTTTACTTCATAGTGAGAGGTGTAAGGGATTCCCTTATTTTCAAAACCTCCCCCTTCACATGCTTAAGTCCCACTTTCAGTCTATTTGCATTCACATTCATGTGTGGTTTTAGACAAACTTCCGTGAGTGATTCTTGCTCAGCTTCCTATTTAAAGTGGCTATGTAGAGGCTACAGTCATTTTTTTTTTAGGCTGTATATATAGCCTATATATGTATAGGCTGTATTTACAGCCTATATAGTGTATAGGCTGTATGTATGTGTAGTTTTTTGTATTATTATTAATTGAATGAATAAACATTGCTATTTATTCATTCAATGAATAAATAGCAATGTGGACAGCATCAAGTGGTGTGGAAATGCAACATGGCCAGGTCAGCTAGTCTAATTACAGATGGTAGCTTTAACACCACATTTTATTGTTGCCTGTAATAAATATAAGTTTGAAAAGCTGCAGCATTAAACTTGACTCCAAAACAAATACATCACTTCTTATCGACTTGTAAAACTTGAAATATATATTTCATGACGTAATTGTAGCTAACCACGACACAAGTGATTTGTGCTGTGGTGATGACTACAAGCCAGCTGTGTGACCTGCTCTGAACTCACTCTGACAGATTTTAGATTATTGCACTTACCCCAGCTCAGATCTTACATGTAAAATCAGAGACGATGAAGTGTCTGTAGCTATATAACATTACACTAGTGTTTCCAAACCAGGAGTGCTCTGTAATGTTCTCTATAGTGAATTTTACATCCTTCAGAAATGTATAGAGGTTATCTATATTTTTAGAGGTTATGGAGATTTTGGACATCAATATCTCAAAAACTAAAGTATAATAGTAATAACTGACAGATTTATTTCCCTAGTTCCCGACGTATGGGGATTCTCTAAATGTGAGACAAAGTCCAAGCAGTTGAAAAGGAAGTGGTGGAATCACTTGTGAATGTTAGTTAATTTGCTTGTCTGTTGCAATGATTGTTTCACTTTTAGATTTTGTAACTTTCTCTTGGTTAAGTCAACTATTTTGATAAGCTCTGCGAGAATGAATGAAATTGAATTGAACTACACTACTTTTCCTCCACAGGAAGGGTAAAAGTCACATATTGATTTGATACACATTTTTTGACAAAGACTTTATCATTTCACCAGGCTTGGGGATGACAGAAAATCTCACTATACAACCATGAAAGTATATCCAACAATGACAGGGTCAATTGAGGCTCTATAAAAGTATAATTATGGACAGCTGTGGAGTCACTTGAAGAAATCTGTTTATAAAAATATTGTGATTGGGTTTACCACCAGCTAAGAGGGATGCTGTTTACTCAGCTTGGTTTCAGACACCAAAGGTTCATGATCATTCATGTGTTATACAAGCCCAATGGTCCTATAAAAGTGTTTGTAACTTTGGTCCCGCCTCAGTGAGTTTAGGATTGTCCTGGTCATCCGATTTGGGATCTGAAAATAGGGAACATGTTTGCAGCTCTTACACTTGTCTTTACCGTGTGCTTGACAGCCACCACTGCAGATTCCCAACAGCATCCATGTCGTATGTAACTGACTAATTCTGATCCAATGCATTGTGCTGAGTGCAATTAACTCTTCTTATCTTTTTCAGACTCACCTAACATGACAGGACAGATGTCAGTGGTAAGTTAGCTATTCATCATCTGTCACAATATACAGAAATATCATGTTTAGATGTATTTTTCTCTCAACCAGATGTCGCTAAAGGGTGAAATAAAAACACATGGAGCATTTACCTATGATTCAACAGGAAAGAAACTACGGTTCAGATCCAATGAGAGCCACCCCACAAACAGTTCTCTGGGTTTGGATTTGCTTATGTTTTTTGATAAAGTAAGTGCTGTTTTATTCTGAACAATCAAATGTTAAATACTGTTTATGAAGTCATTCAAATCCTGTCTAACATAACAAGACTTACCTGTATGTGAAGGACCCAGCACCTTAGGCCTGTAATTAATCACATTTTTGTAGAACTGAAATCCAATAATTTCCTATTGTCAAAGATCAGCTTAAGTCTTTTCAGTCAAGAGGTTTACAGCCAGTCCTCTATCAGTTTTCCTATGTTGTTTTGAACATGCAGGGATCAGACGAATCAACTCAATTTTAAGTCATTTTAACGTTTTCATGAACAATAACAACATTTGTAGTGATCAATATAAAGACAAAAATTAAAAGAAAAAAAGAAAAAAAGTGGCACAATGAAATCAGTTATGATAAACCACTCAGTTAGACCAGCGTGTACACAGTTATTCCCTTCAAGTAAGTTCTCTGAGCCACAGTTCGTTGTATGTTACAGGGTGTATTCTATGAAATAGATGCCAAGAACCAGAGCTGTGAGAAGAAGTCCCTGCATTCTGTTGATCACCCACTGGATATCCCTGATGATGCAAAGTTCTGTACCACGGTCACCACAGGCAGTGCAAGCATTGAAGGAGAGGGTCTGAAAGTGAACATGTGGACAGGATCAATGCATAATGTCAAAGGTGATTGACAAAGGAGAGAATGAACAATGCATCAGTGTAAAACAATACAACTAAAATAGCAGACAGATTATTTTTTTGTATTTTTATTTTGCTTATTCCCTCTATAGGTACCTTTAACATGTTCGTGACCATGGGCTGTTTGCCTGTGACCACATTGTACTCTACAGACTCCACATCCTTTTTGTTCAGGTCAGTCAATCCACCCTGTTTCGGTAAGTTTTATCATTATGTTTAAAATAATGCTACCATTATTACTATCTACACACAGTACCATGGAAGTTGAGAATGAGATCAAGGAGCCAGATCTTCTGATGGTGCCATCCTACTGTGAACACCAGCCTTTGGAGGAGACGCCTGAGGGAACAGTAAACAGCTTCTTCAATGAGTTTGTGTAAAATATGCCTCTCCTGCAGAAACAACCCTCTGCTTCCCATGTGACGCTCATGTTTTCTGTGCACAAAATTTGCCTTAAGATGTAGGCCTAGTTGGAAACGGATTGCACATTACAAGTATGTGACAGGAAAAAATATATCTTAGAAACTTTAGTCAGATTTACTAACAGTAGGTGGCTTTAAAAGTTGGCTCTGCATGCGAAATATATAATGAAACATTAAAATATCAATGCTGTAAGTAGCAATAAAGTTATTGCTTTTGTATTGACAGTTAACAAGACGGAAGATCTGAACGACAGCTCAAACTACTGTGAAAGCACCACTTAAAATAAACTTTAATAATAGTAACAAAGGCTCCAATTTATTGTGCTTTACTGGTAAACAACATTACACAGCCACCGCTGTAACCTCAGCTTCTCTGGACTCTGGGCTGATAGAAATGTGGCTACCAGTCTGCTCCAACTACCTTTTACCAATCGCTCACTCGCATGGGGTGAAGTGTCTTGTCAAAGAAAACTATATAATAGGCCTAGAGAATGGGGAGAACAGGAGAGAACCACAACAAATGTTTCCATTCCAGTTTACCATTTGAGATACTTTTAATAGAGGTAGTAGGATAAACTGATAGCCTAGACAATATAGTCAAGTTTAATAAAATAAAATTCAATAAATAAAATTATGTACATAAATAAATAGCCTATATGTTAAAGGTAGGGTATACAACCTGTGCTCTCACAGTTTAAAAAAGGAATTACATTCTGCTTTCCAACAGGATGATCATCTTCAGAACTAAAACAATAAGTGACAACAAAAATCTATTTGTTATTAGGGATAATTATTTATGGTGACAGTGATAGTCCATGCAGGCTGCATTAAGCTCCTTCACTGCAGGACACAATAAAACCAGCAGGTGGCGTACATGTCACATAGAAAACTCGCACTTTATCACTACAGTGCACCACAGCACTTGGTCTTGTTGTTTTATTTGCTGTTTTATATTCATCAAAATACACTTTATTACTTCTAAAAAGAAGGCGACAGTTTAACAGACAAATAACAAATTTAATTTACAAAATAGATAACAATTCAAGAGGTAACAGTTGTGTTTGGATTATTGAATGACACAGGTGACATTGTTATACTGGGCCTTTGTTGTCTCGTGGTTTTGTATATCTGCCTTGCTCCTGTGTCTGGATGGTCTCTCTATTCTGGGAAGAGAAGACCCTTTGACTAGTTTATATGTTTATATGTTGTGAAGGCCTATAATGGCAAACTGTAGCAGGCAAATGATTAGACTATGATTAATTACACATTAGTTATTGCTAATGGGCACTTTATTACTGGGGTAGTGGTGGTCTTACTATTACGTCAATGAGCAAAGAATGAGCTAATGAAACACCATGAAAGGAGGACATCATCTTCACACTGACAAAAATCACATCATCATGTTCAATACAAACAAAGAGCAAAATGAATATTGAGATATGACAAATGAAACTACGAAAATACGTATAACAATCATTTTGCCAAAGCCATTGTGTTGTAGATAGAGCAGTGTCCCCCACACAGAGCACAGAGCTAACAGAGGTTAGCACAGAGCTAGCCACATTTGACCTGTGTGCGCGTGAGCCTGCACACATCCGGGCAGTGTGTGTGGAAGATGGCGACACTTACCCTCCCTGCTGAATGGATCAAAAACTGGGAAAAATCAGGAAAGCATGAGTTGTGAGTACATATTCAAATATTAAGATCAAGATTTCCTTTTAATTCTAAACTGTAGCGAGCGTCGACTGTTTCGACGTAGAAGAATCACATTGAAGAAGCGTGCATTTGACTGCTAATGCTAGCTCAAAAGTCTTAGGGATAATGATCGCCTTGTGCTTTTATTCTGTTTCTTATGAATTTGTTTAGATCCACATATATTGGATGCATTGGTAATGGTCAATCTACTCATTAAATCCAGAGAAAATCGTATATTTATCGACTTAGCATCGTTAGCAGATTGTAGCAGGCTTTTGGTATTGGCTGCTATTAGCTTGACGCTAACTAGCTGCTACAGCTTCAGTTGTAAACATGGATCTACAGTGAACAACTTTTTTTTTAAATTACTCTTTTTGGCATTCGTTTCACTATGATTTACACATACACGTTAGGGTATGTAAACTGTGATAACTACATTAAATAAACAAACGTGTAGGAATAACATTGTTAGCATCCAACATCTGCGTTGCAGTTACTTTTGGCTAAAGTAACTGGAGGGAAATGATCGGTTTTGACACTTAAAACCATTTGTTGGTATTTGCTACGTTGTCAGTGCTTAAGATATGCTTTAATAAAGTCTTAAATGCACAGTAATGTATTTGTTTGTTAACTGATGATCACATTAAATATAGAGATCGCTAAATGCCCTGACTTGTTTAACATAAAGTTAACAAACCCTCAAAGATGTTTTGACTTGACATTTTATGGATAGTCTATTGTAAATATATTCAAATGCCTATAAAAATATATTAAAATGCATTTCTTTCCTTAGTGTACAACTCTGCAAAGAACTTACAGAGAAAACAAATCATGGAAGTGAAATGAAAGGTATGGTTTAATTTACAATACAATGTTTTGGTTTTCAAGCCACTTTAATGCTTGTGTGTTTGGTCTTCTACAGACATTCAGGCGGCCTTATATGAGCTCTGCTCACAGGTTGTACAGGGCAATCTCAAAGTGGATCTTGTTGCCACTGTTCTTGGGGAAATGATGGTAAAGTTTTTAATTAATGTCGCATCTTTATTTAATTTATAGACCGCATTCTTTTCTGACACATATTTTTTCATTTTTATTGATTTTAGGAACTCAGAGATGACATGCCATCAATTTTAGCAGATGTTTTCAGTATTTTGGGTAAAATCTATTTTAATTGATGTTTTTGTACAGTGAATTATCACAACTGTAAAAAATATTATGTAATAAACTTTTATGTTTTTGTCACAGACTTGGAGACGAGTGCACTTGAAGAAAAGAACAAACGTGAACACTACACACAACTAGCAGTAGCTTGTTTGGTAATGTATCAGATGAGTTCATTACAACTATCATAATATATGTAATGTTATATGGCTTATTTAAGGGATTTCTATCTCCTTTCAGATATTTGTCCCCGAAGTCATTCTCAAAGAAAGGCTTGATCCAGAAACCCTTGAGTCTCTTGGACTAATAAAACAGGCACATCAATTTAATCAAAAGATTGTAAAAATCAAGACTAAACTTTTGTAAGCTTGACATTTGTTATGAATTCAACTTGGAAAAAAAAAATCCCCCTAAAACAGTGTTCTGTTTTTCCAGCTACAAGCAACAGAAGTTCAACTTGCTTAGAGAAGAAAATGAGGGCTATGCCAAACTAATAACAGAGTTGGGCCAAGACCTTTCGGGCAGCATCACTAGCCACATTGTTCTGGAAAGCATCAAGTCCCTTATAGGTTGGTGAACTTGTTCTTTTGTGTATTCAGACTGGTACAAATGCAAATACACATTTCTGTTGTTCAAAAAGCGGCAGATTTTTGTTTGCATTATAAAATAATCTAAATCAAAATAATATTCTTATGATAGAGGTAGTTGAAGATTATTTGCACTGCTCCATGCACTGACCCGCATTGAAACTGCTTGTTACTTTAAGATTGTGTGTGGTTTTGTGTCTTCCTAATTATAATTTTTTTCCTTTTTGTAGGGTGCTTTAATTTAGATCCAAATCGAGTTTTGGACATCATTCTAGAGGTATATGAGAGTCGCTCAGACCAGGATGAGTTTTTTCTGTCACTCATCAAGTCATACATGTGTGAGCCCCTCACTCTATGCCACATCCTGGGATTTAAGTTTAAATTTTATCAAGTAAGGCCTGGTTAAAAAAAAAATAATAAGGAGATTCGGGGGAGGGGGTCATGTTTTTGATTAAATCAAATTTCTGCTTCCAGGAGCCTAATGAGGAAACGCCCAAGTCACTTTATCACATTGCTGCTGCTTTACTGAACCATAACCTAATACAGCTCGAAGATCTCTATGTACATGTAAGGCTAATATATAGTAACATTGCTTCATGAGAATGATTTTTGTGTCTGTTCTGTTTTGCTTCAAACATCTATGCATCTGACTATATTACCTCTTTTGTTAAACCAGCTTATGCCAGTAGATGCTGCAATTATAGAGGAACATAAACGAGACATCTCAGAAGCCAAACAAACGGCCCGAAAGCTTGTGATGGTTGTCCTTCCTTCGGAGAAGAACGATGATAAGGACAAGGATAAGGACAAGGACAAAGATGATGACAAGAATGAAAAGGTTTGTTGAGCAATAGAAGTACATATCTGGATGAACTGTTTATTATAATGGCTTTTTATGCATATTCAACAAGCAATGTGATTGTTTTGTGCCAACAGCCACCTGACAACCAGAAGCTTGGTCTGTTAGAAGCTTTACTAAAAATTGGAGACTGGCACCATGCCCAATGTATTATGGACCAGATGCCTTCTTTCTATTCTACTTCTCACAAGGCTATTGCTTTGGCACTTTGCCAGCTTGTTCACCTAACTGTAGAGCCACTCTACAGAAGGTAAGATACTGTTTCTCCAGACACAAAATATAGTATATTTCAAACTTGTATTTTATTACCATTGTTTTTCTGTTATGACTACATAGGGCGGGTGTTCCCAAAGGAGCTCGGGCATGTGTGATGCAGCCACTGAGGAACAAGCGTGCCCCTCGTCCTGCAGAGAACTTTGAAGACTTACGGCGGGACACATTCAGCATGCTTGGTTATCTGGGTCCTCACCTGTCACACGATCCAATTCTCTTTGCAAAAATAGTACGCTTGGGCAAAGGTTTTATGAAAGAGGTACACTATATTATAAATATCTTTTTTTCCGTAAGCATGTCAAATTGGTTTACACTAACATTAAACATTTTGCTTAATAGTATCAAAGTGATGCCAAATCTGACAAAGAGAAGTTGGTGAGTTTTTTTTATTATTTTCTTCTGAGGATTTTGATTTTACTTTACTTATTTGAAAGTTATTTAATGGTACTTTGAGTCATTAATTAGTTTGTTTTAATTACAGGAAATACTCCTGAGTTGTTTCCTCAGCATTGCAGACCAGGTGCTCTTGCCTTCCCTGTCCCTGATGGAGTGCAACGCTTGTATGTCTGAAGAACTGTGGGGTCTTTTTAAACTGTTCCCGTACCAGCACAGGTGAGAAACATTCTCTTTTATTTCAAATATGTTTTGACATAAATTTGTCTCATTTTCTAATGCTTTAAAATTTTAAGCCTACATAAAACTAATCCTTTTTATAATCCGTAGGTACCGATTATATGGACAATGGAAGAATGAGACTTATTTAAGCCATCCACTGTTGGTCAAGGTGAAAGCTCAGACCATCGAAAGGGCCCGATACATAATGAAGTAAGTATGAGGTGTTGAAATTAGATTGTGATGATAAAATGTGCATTTTCAAGCTAATAATTATTCATCTATAGTTATACAATGGATGACTGTTATGGCTATATTTCACACAAAATTATATTTATGCATTTTACATAAGGACATTTGCCTGGCCAAACCAGACTTCTTACTGTTACTGTCCAACTTCTATGGAAACTGCACACTAGCACATGTAAAGACTAGAATAGAAAAGACTCATGCTGGGCGTGTCAGGCTATGAAAGTTCGCTGAATGTTCAGCGAACCCAATACTTTTGTCTTATTGAACGTCCTCTTGTGTATTTGCTCTTTCAAGGCGACTGACCAAAGAGAATGTGAAGCAGTCTGGAAGACAAATCGGCAAGTTGAGCCATAGCAATCCCACGATTGTCTTTGATTATGTGAGTGAAATATTTCAATTTTATGCATTTGAAAAAGCAACACACATTTTTATGTTCCCAGAAATGAACAAACATGAACATTTTAAATACTTTTTCAGATGTTGTCTCAAATCCAGTGGTACGACAACCTTATTGTTCCTGTTGTTGACTCGTTGAAATACCTCACATCACTTAATTATGACGTCTTGGCCTGTATCCTACTTTTCATGTTATATGGCTATTATGTGTCACTGAAATGTATTCTCACTATTCAGATATATCCCTAACTCAGTATTCAGATTGCATAATAGAGGCTCTTGCCAATCCTGAGAAGGAAAAGATGAAGCATGATGACACTACCATCTCCTCGTGGCTCCAGAGTAAGACGCTCGGTTCCCTACAAACTAAATTGTTATAAAATGTACTTATTTTAATCTACCGGTAATCTATTTTCCCCTCTGCATTTATACCTAGGTTTGGCAAGTCTATGTGGGGCTGTGTTCAGGAAGTACCCAATTGAGTTGGCGGGACTTCTTCAATATGTGACCAATCAGCTCAAGGCAGGAAAAAGGTATTTGTTTATTATGACTATTATACAGAATCATTACATTTCAGCAAATGTCTATTCAAATGTTTATTAATTGTTTGTAACCTCTTCCTTTTGCTGTAGTTTTGACCTGTTGATCCTAAAAGAGGTGGTGCAGAAAATGGCTGGAATTGAGATCACAGATGAGATGACAGCAGAGCAAATGGAGGCCATGACAGGAGGAGAGCAGCTGAAGGCTGAGGTACAAATTTAATGTTAGGGATAGATTTTCTTAATGAAATATGTTAAGTTGAATAAGTGATGTATTCATTTTCTTATGTTCCCGTTGTTTGTTCACAGGGAGGCTATTTTGGCCAGATCAGAAATACAAAGAAGTCATCACAACGTCTAAAGGATGCTCTGCTGGAACATGATTTGGCCTTACCTCTGTGTTTACTCATGGCGCAACAACGCAATGGTGTAGTTTTCCTTGAAGGTGGAGAGAATCACTTGAAACTTGTTGGTCATCTCTATGATCAGGTACATCATAATTTAATGTGATCAAATTGTTACCTAAAAACTGTCTTATTGAACTTAATCTCTGTTTGTGCAGTGTCATGACACATTGGTGCAATTTGGTGGCTTTTTGGCCTCCAACCTCAGCACAGAAGACTATATTAAACGTGTTCCTCCTATTGATGTTCTATGCAACCAGTTCCACACCCCACACGATGCTGCGTTTTTTTTGTCTAGGCCTATGTATGCTCATCACATAGTGGTGAGTAAAAAAAAACAACAAGTTTTCAATTTGTAATTTGCATTATGTAATATTATCATCTTTATAGTCCAAGTATGACGAGCTAAAGAAAGCAGAGAAGGGCAACCGTCAGCAGCAAAAGGTACACAAATATGTGGCAGCCTGTGAACAGGTAATGAACCCGGTTCACGAGGCAGTGGTGTCACTCCACCCCACTCGAGTATGGGAAGATATGCGCCCTAATTTCTATGTGACCTTCTGGTCCCTCACTATGTATGACCTGGCTGTGCCACATGCTGCTTATGAGCGTGAGGTCAATAAGCTCAAAGCTCAGATTAAAGCCATCGAGGATAACCCTGAAATTGTGAGTTTTTCCGTGACTTCAGAATGACTGCCCATTTTATTGCTGGAAGTTATGAACACTGATGATGGTTGTACTTTTATGTAGCCATTAAATAAGAAAAAAAAGGAGAAGGAACGCTGCACAGCATTACAAGAGAAATTGCAAGAGGAAGAGAAGAAGCAGGCTGAACATGTCCAAAGAGTGCTCCATCGTCTCAAACTGGAGAAAGATAACTGGTTGTTAGCAAGTAAGTGCTCATGCAAATTTCTAATTTAAAACCGATCTTATATATGTTTTTTATGTCACTGCTCTTAAAATTATATAAATTGACTCAAACTCAATCTAGTTTGAAAGTTGATGTCATCAGGATGTTTTTGTTTCATTAGAATCGACAAAGAATGAGACGATAACAAAGTTCCTGCAACTCTGCCTATTTCCACGTTGCATCTTCTCATCCATTGATGCAGTTTACTGTGCACACTTTGTTGAGCTGATTCACCAGCAAAAGACGCCCAACTTCTGCACCCTCCTATGCTATGATAGGGTATGTCAAGCATGCACATAAAGTTATGTACACTTATTGTCATTATTCTAATTTGCAACTGTTCATGCAGGTTTTTTCAGCCATCATCTACACGGTGGCCAGCTGCACAGAAAATGAGTCTCACCGCTTTGGGCGCTTCCTGTGCTGCATGTTGGAGACTGTGACCCGCTGGCATAGTGACCGGGCTGTCTATGAAAAGGTTTGCTTTATTATTTAATTTTGTTTGGCCTTTACTTTATTTATGTTGTTGTTGTTGTTGTTTTTTGTGTGGATTTAGGAATGTAGCAACTATCCTGGCTTCGTAACTATCTTCAGATCAACGGGTTTTGATGGAGGACACAAAGCAGATCAACTAGACTATGAGAACTTTAGACATGTTGTGCACAAATGGCACTATATGCTGACAAAAGTGAGTATACTTCCTACTACTTAATTTAAATGAAAATTTCAGTCTAATTTGATTCACATAATTATTTTCTCTTAGGCTTCAGTTCACTGCTTGGAGACGGGAGACTACACACACATTAGAAATATTCTTATTGTGCTCACCAAAATCCTGCCTTGCTACCCAAAAGTCCTGAACCTAGGCCAAGCTTTGGAGTGCCGTGTTCACAAGATCTGTCTTGAAGAGAAGGACAAGAGGCCAGATCTCTATGCCTTAGCAATGGGGTAACAGCATTGTGTGCTGACCAGCTTTCTATGGAGCATTTTATGAATTATTATTTCTACATGTTGATTGTGTCTTGTTTATTTATATAATTGTAGCATTTGTTGTTTGCTGCCATATAGATTATCATATATTAAGTATGTTTAGCACCAAACACCAAATCTAAGATGACATTTTTTGATATCGGTCCTTGTCAATCTTTACAGTAGAAATGGCTCACAAACTGGCCTGGTTTCTTGATCTTAAAATAATCAGATTAATCCTAATGTTGACATTGTCCATGGTTTACTTTGTTTAAGCCTTTTGTTGCATCTGACAGTTATTCAGGTCGATTGAAAAGCCAGAAGTTGCACATGGTTCCTGAAAATGAGTTTCATCACAAAGAGCTGCCAGCACGTGCTACCGCGGCCAGTCAACAGAACGGTCCAGGAGGCTCTGGAAAACCTGCTACCAGCACAAACAAGAATGATGATGGGGCATCTGAGGAAGGAGGTCAGGGTTTTGTGTGTGCCTTTTTTTTTTTCAATGAATGTTTGACAGTATAGTCAATTTATGCATTGCTTTATATACAGAGCGGGGCAAAGAGAAATCTCAGGGGACCACAAAACCAGTCAGCAAAGCCAACAGTACAGCAGCCAAAGTGACTACCAGCAATGGAAATGGTGCTGTCAATAGGTATATACCTCTGACTCTAACTAAATACGGATGTATTTAAATTTAAGTTATCATACTTAAACTAATCTTTTGTTGTAGCACTAAAGGAATGAAAGATGACAAAGAGAAGGGCGGGAAGGAGAAGAAAGAGAAGAAGGAGAAGACTCCAGCCAACACTCCGGAGCTGAAGAGCGAGCTAAGGAGAGAGAAGTATAGGGACGAGCGAACGGGGAAAGAAGAGCGGGCCACGCGCGAGGGTAAGGAGAAGACCCCCAAGGCTGAGCGCGTCAAGACTGAGGACAAGAGTGCCAAAGATGACAAGAACAAGGCCGGAAATGGAGAACCCGATGCACCCAGGGAGTCCAAGAGCAAGGAGAAAGACCGCAGCACTGCAGCCACATCCCTCAAGACGCCAGTTCCTAGGTCTGAGTCGGCTGAATCTGAAAGGGGTAAGGAACTCATTTGTTTTTTCTATATGTATGCTTTGGTGCATTTTGTAAAACATAAATTCTCTGTTTTAAGATCACAAAAGAAGAAAGCTTGACAGCCACTCCTCTCCATCCCACTCCTCGTCTGTTAAGGTTAGTATGGCTTGAAGAAGGCTGTGCCCATTTCTCTGCCGGAGCTTCCCTGCCGTTGCGCATTCCAGCAGCTTTGAAGAAAACCGAGGAGGATTTTTTTTATTTTTTGGATCCCCACCTATATCCACAGGAGATTACACCATGGACATCAGCATTAAGTTTCACAGAAAGGGTGGACACCCTTTAGGACTTCAAGAAAGTGTTGTATATATTGAGTATTTTCATATCGAAATATTTCTATTTTTGTATCAACAAAAGTTTTCAGTGTGCCTTGAAGATTTTTTTTCCTACATATTATTTCAAGTTCGTTCCTGTGGATTTTTCTCTTTCCATATTGTGGAAGTTGGCTTTTTCATTTGTTCACATTTTTGGAAGCTGTATTTTTGTACTTATGAAAGTGCCTGTCATTTATTTTTCGTTTTGTCCTTTTTCTGCAAGTTGAAGAGTTCCTAGTTAAAACAACATTTTTTTCCCTCCATTTTCTGATCAAGAAGTGTCAGAGGATGTCTGTCCAATTGTTGCCTGGTGTCCAGAGCGCCTGCACTGCTGCTGAGTCATCACTCCTTTTTTTGGCTTGTTGCGATGGCCTGCAATACTTCAAATGACAAGAGTCTGAAGTCGTCCCTTGAGAACCCACGCCCATCAGCCGTTTATCAACAGTCGCACCTACCTCCATGGAAACCGTGAGAATGGGATTTCCAAGCAGATGAGAGCAGCCGAGAATGTTGCAGTTTTACAATCACCCAATGGTCCAAATACCTGACCCTACACAGAGGGAGAAAAGGGGGAGTGTGGGCACAGCCTGAATCGCCTGGAGAGCTGCCCAAACCACTGGGAGCTTGTGATAGGTCTTATTTTTCCCTTCCACCAGAGAACTAGGCTCCAAGTGTCTTATCATTCCTAACCTGTAAGTTCCAGCAACAGTCAAGCAGTGTATGTAGAGCAGCTGACAAACACTTACATTTGAATAGTAATGCACTCACAGCTACACTCTTGTAGGCACAGTTTAGCACTTGCACTTTAGGTGTGCGGCAGGTTTTTTTATTGTTACAATGTATGTTGTCTGAAATTTCAGACTTAAAGTTAAAATGTAGTACACAGTAATTTATTAACTCAGGGCTATTTTAGTAAATACATTCCACATGTTGACATCTCCTTTTGTAATAACATTGTAAAAAAAACTCAGTCCTTGAAGGTCAGAGGTCAGGGGAGAGGCTTGCTGCTGACCTGACCAGCACCAGCTCCCTTTTCCCCCCCAACCCCTTCGACTCTACTGCTGTCCACCTACCCCACCCCCTCCCAGCTCATGTGTCATCTCCATTCATCCCTACAGGACAATAGCACCGAACTCAAGGAGTCCACAACCAAGGTATGAATGGCCTTCTACTGTCATCAGCGCTCTGACTACTGAGTATGGCTCATATAGCTTTAGCTGCTTTGTAGTCCAAACAATATAACATTTTAAAGGGATAGAACTGCATATATTTTTACAGAATTGTAAATCTCCTTCCTTGTTACATAGTATTGCATAGGAGTTGATAGACTTGTTTTGTCTTTCTAAAATGTTTCTGTATGTAAAAAGACCCCATACTATATTTTCAACAATAATAGTGTTTTATCTTGTTTTTGTTATTTAAAATGCCATTGTAGAACCCTGTCAGCTACAATTCAGTCGACCGATCCAAGAGCAGAGAGAGGGAGCCAGAGAAGAAAGACTCACCAGGACGAATGAAAGAGAAGAAAGAAGAAAAGGATCGTAAAGAGAGGAAAAGAGTCAGTATCTTTTATTTATTTATTTATTTTTTTTGAGTTTCAAGTCATCATTAATTTTCCTCTATTAATTTATTGTCAGGACCATGTTATCAACGACCATGAGACCAGTCAGGAAGTCAAACGTCGGAAGGATGAAAATGGAACAAGTAAGTTAGTTCCCACTCAGTAATCACTTTGTCATTATGTGCACAGCTCATCTGAACTCACTGTCTACTCAGATTCCTCCAAGACCAGCAAGAGCACAAGCCCTTTGTGCGACTCTCCACTTTCAACTGAGAAAGAGAAGAGCAAGAGACCAAAGTCCTCCAGTAAAGAGAAAGGCGAGTCTGTGAAAACGGAAAGGACTTCCACTGGGGGGAAAAAGGTTAATTCTGAACACTTTAGTAATGTTAAAGTGTTTTATACTATACATTGTGATCAGTTTATTTAGTAGATTGTACACATTCAAATGAATTGTCTTTATTTTCCAGGAGTCCAGACATGACAAAGACAAATCTGAAAAGAAAGAAAAAAGGGAGAACACAGGTGGAAAAGAAGAAAAAAAGCAATATCCTTTATGAGCATAATGATTGTTATGGCTTGGGCATGGTTCAAGTCTAATGAAGGGTCACTTAAATCGAAAAAGTGATATTACATTCAGAGACTAATCCCACACTCCTGAGACTCTTAAGCACAACTGTTTAATAGATTCTTATTTTGAACTGCCTTTTAAATAGGTGCTTTACAATGCATCTTGTCATTGTTGTGTGGAAGCATCATTCAGTGTGTTAAGGCGCCTTACATGTGTTGCGTAATATTACAAATGGTGCACCTTTTATCAAAAGTTAAAGCAGACCAGCAGCACTTAAGCGGTTAAAGTTACATGATTATATAATGGGTGGGTTTGGAGGGCAGGGTGGGCTTGCATTTTAACAGGTTGAGCCCAGTGTTCAATTCTGTTTTACCAGTATTTTTGGGCCTTAACACGCTCACTCATAAATCCTCCGACAAGCATAGATAATGCGCAGGGAATTGTGGAGGTAAGTAGCCGTCCTCTTGTTGCCACTTGTGAATTAATCAGCCAGTTGTTGAGTGCCTCCTTTTCTGTGTTGTTTACTGCAGAACTGGAGAAGTGGTGCTTTTGTCCCCTCAAGATGACTGCAACTCCACCTGTACTGTGTTTTTCAGTCATACTTCTGCCTTTTTTAAAGAACCCCACCCTTACAACTGTTAGCTGTAGTTATAACAGCCTTTTTTCCATTTCAAGATTTTACAGTAACACATTTAAAACATTTTTGTCTTTTTATTATACAGTATGTTATGCCATGTGCGTTTGATAAATGCCCATTTAGTGAAATGGTTACTGTATGAAATTCACTTAGCATCTGTTTATGGATTTGGTATGTTTTGCTCAAAAATATGTGTTTTCTGTGCATTGTCTAGCTTTGCTTGAACCCATTTTATTGGCGTTATGCGTTCTATACCCACTTACCTCATCCTTTAAAGATGCATAGATATTTTTATTTATTTATCTTCATCTTTTAATGCAAGCAAAATTATAGGTTATCGTTGAGGTATATGATACAAGGACCAGTGTGTATATTGTGTACAATAAAAGATAACATGAAATCAATATCATGTTATTGTTTTCCACACGTTTTTCTCCCCCAACAGTGTCCTTTTGTGAATTTATGTTAATCAGGTTTTATATAATTTATAAAAATGCCAGTTCAGCTTTGATTCAAATGTAGAATTGTAAAGAAAAATCAAGACGAAAGACCTGTGACTCTGTACTTCAAATACAGCTGTTTTGAAATGACTTTTGGAAATTTTATCTGCTGTATTCATTGTACCTTTTTTTACAAAAAGAAAACCCAATAAATATAATAGTTTTCCTAGTGTGTCAATCATGGTGATATTTCTTTTGCAACAAATACAATTCTTTCCACACCATTATTACATTTAAACAATCAAATAGTGGTTGAACATTAATGTGAATGAGTGTTGGCTCTTGGAGTCGGTTGCTAGATTCAGCCTCTTGCAGTGAGCTTGAGTTTTGATGGAAAGTCTCTGGTGACATTCTCTAAATGTGTGCTTTTGTGTTGTGATGCATACTCCTTTTTAATCAGAAAAGTCAAGAAATATAAGTGTTGGCCAGCTATTGTCTATTGTGCAGTTAAAACAGCATTACTCACAAAAGGTTAATATAAACCTCATTTTATTAAGGAAATGTATTAAAATTGTCTGTACACAACCTCTTTACAGAGGCTCATTACGTTCATACACATGCAACTCCCATGGCAGAGGTAATTTTACAAATGAAATTCACAAATCCATCAAATCTGGGTCAGATGCTTTGAGGTTTAATCAAGGTCCACTCAGAGTTGCATTGTGATACAACTTCATCCACAATCACATGCAGTTTATTTTGGGAATAAGGGGCTAAGATTTGAAACATAATATTTTAATGCATACTTTCCATAGAAATTAAACAAGTAAAATAAATTCATAGCTCTTGCTTGGTTATACAGATCCTCAACCAAAGATATGGCACAATGCAAAGCTCATCACAACCAAAGTAGCTATGAAAATACTGGTTCACTGCTCTACTGCTGTTACTGCACACACTACTGTGGGTTTGTACTCAACCCAAGAAAAACTCCATAATGCTAAAAGGGTCGATGATGCATTTTAAAAATGCATTAGCCATGTTAAAAGCTTACCTCATTTCAATAAAATAGTGAAAACTATGGCAGTTGAACAGCAGTCTTACAAAGTAGCATCTTTTTGAAAACACAATGATGCCCAACACATAGAAAACACTTTGAAAGTAGTGCCAAGATGGTATGTGTGGGATATTAACATTTGCTTTAAGGATGATGCTTGCCTTAATATGAATGAAAATAGTAATTTTTATCACTAATTATAACAATTATATCTAAGTAAAGATGTCACCACAAAAATATTAGGATTTTCAGGATGCTTTGATTGCAAATCATGGCTTTTTTCTTTGAAATAGAAAACAAGTTTGCTGCTTTTAACAAATTATCTAAATACGTCAGGAAGCAATATATTCCCCTTTTGACACATCTTTTGAAATTGCATTGCCATGACGCCAAATGCTTCATAAGGCACTACAAGAGGCAAATCCCCATGTTTCCAGATGCTCTAAAGTTCTTCTGCACCAAGCCTGCTCCGGTAGTGTGCGGGCGGCCTATGTACAGTCCCGGGACATCCAGGCCTCAGACACAGAGAGCAGCACCTCATGTTGACTCCAAACATGTGTCTGTAAAGTGTGCAGCAGAGTGTTCATCCGACACATCCGGCAAATACACTCATTTCACTTCAAATTAACTGAAAGACAAAGTGGATTAGCTTCATATTCTTTACACTTTATGGACTTTAAGACTAAAAAGCTGAAGTCACCCTTTATATCTTAACGCTCTCGGTGCCGTACACGTTGTATCCTTCTCGGTACGTGGCAAAGTTCTGTGTGTTCGCTGCTGGAGGGGCGGGTTTAAAGTTCTGCGCGTTTTTTGCTAATTTGAGTCTCTTTGTTTCTTGTCGTGACTTGTAACAAAACTCTATCAAGGCCACGGTCATCGCTAGTCCCAGCCCTCCAACCAAAATATAGAAGACCCCAGCCACATTACTCAGGCTCAGGGCGCTGGTCTTGTCCTGGGGAAGGTAAAGACCACCATTAAGACATCTTCTAATGACACAGAGGAGAGTACAGGTAAGCTAAAGCTAATATGCTAACATCAACCCCTTTAAACTCAAGTCATAGGTAAAAGCTGTGTTTGCTGGATATTTGTGTTATCAACATAAATTATGATAGAAATAAGTATAAAGAAATCGTATAAAAAAAATAAAACACATGATCTAGTCTTTTTGGCCTTAATTAAAATAAATGGTGGATGTAGAGATGCTTGTTGCTAACTGGCTAACTAGCTGTGATGCTAATTAGGAAGGCGGTCATGGTCGTACAGGTCTGTAATCTATGTTAACTCCTCAACCTTTATATATTACATATTTACAGTCAAATAGCAAGTTGAAGAAGGTGAATTGAACCATTTTTGCTGCTATTTAAGGCCAAACATTGAAATTCATTTATGTGCATTCTAATCCATTGATCCACCTTTGCACTTCTGCCTTTAACACATAAACCACTATTGTCTGCAAATAAAACTCTTGACTTCAGATGTTCAAATGATTTTCTAATATATGTAAATGAATTAAGAACACCGATAAGCTAAATTTCAATAGAGGTTTGGATGTCATAACAGCAGTCTAATGGTTTCAATTCTCTTCTGAAAATGGTATGAAAATATACTTTATGTATCATGCTGAGTGAAGTAACAAATTGGTTTGACAAGAAACTTATTCTATGTGTTTATGGATTAAAACCAGTGTTATATTTTAAATATACAAGCAATGTTCAGATGTAATGTTTGGGAGGATGTATGCCATAGATGTTTGCAGATGAAGAATAAGTCAAAATGCATTTTTGTACAGAAGACCTGCAGCGACTGACCTTACTTCCCGAGTCCTTGGTTCCACATTCACCCTTATCGTACCACCATTTGTTTTTCAGCTTGTCTAAGATGCCTTGTTCACTGAGTTTCAATACGGCAAGGTTTACAGGAGTTCTTCACGTGGAAAATAACATAAATAACATTTAATATGTTATTTTATGTTATTCAACTTTTTAACTACTTTATACTAGGCAAAGCGATATTGTAGGGTCCTGGCCAAGACACATTTTAGCAAGCAACATTACAATAAATGTATGGCCTGTGATAACCCACAATGACTACCCTAGCATGCCAGACCCCAGCTATATCGCTTTGAGTAATCGGCACACACTGATCACAAGAAGAGAAAAGATTTAAATTAGGAAGTTAAGCAGCTGCTGCACAGAATGACAAAAGTAACATATGCAGAAGTCGATGTGGTGCATTTGTGCTATGGGCAGCCTTAAATGTTTATCAAGCTGGATCTAACAGGAACCCTTTCTTGACTTACAGGCAAAATGAACCAGTTAAATTTCATTAAGAACCTAAAGGAGATGATGTTTCACAAAAACGTCAGTAAAGACAAAGACATTGTAACAATCAATCAAGTAAGCCTAAATATGCTGGAAGGTCTGTGCGCAACAAGTCCAACAAAGCTGCTTTTAATCCGATTGCAAATTGTGGTGTTAAATCTGATTGTAAGGACTAAGTTGTGGTGTTTGGTGCTGAACATTTGATCATGGCAAATTGACTGCTAGATTTCAAAGTGTTATATCCTTTCAGAAACAAAATCAGTGTTTGTAATTCAATAATTGACTAGAATGCCTGATTTCACTATCTCGGGCATGATGTGTTTGTAAAATGAACAGAAAATGACACATGCACAAGGGTGAGCTGCCGTTCCTTTTCTCCAGTCAGAGCTCAATGAATTATAAAGTTATGATGGGTTCTGGTCCTGGAACTGTCCTTTTCATAGAAGAGACACTTAATATGTGTAGGCTATAATACAGTAGTGTAGGCAAAAATATCATAGCAAAGATGCCACTGGTATCCAATTTTCCTTGAGTTATTAAACTGCTGAACGCAACATCTAGGAGTAGCCACAAAGGGTCACTACAGTAACATTTTTGCTGCCATTATGAAATACACCCTGAGATACTTGAATTCCTCCACTTGAGGCAAGGGCTCACCACCCACCCAGAGAGGGCAAACCACCTTTTTCCGGTCGAGAACCATGGCCTCAGATTTGGAAGAGCTGATTCTCATCCCAGCCGCTTCACACTCGGCTGCAAACCGCCCCAGTGCCAGGGAAGGATGGAACGCGAAATTGACAGGCGGATCGGTGCAGCGTCTGCAGTGATGCGGTCGCTGTATCGGTCCGTTGTGGTAAAGAAGGAGCTGAGTCGAAAGGCAAAGCTCTTGATTTTCCGGTCAATCTACGTTTCTACCCTCACCTATGGTCATGAGTTCTGGGTCATGACCGAAAGGACAAGATCGCGGATACAAGAAATGAGTTTCCTCCGCAGAGTGGCTGGGTGCACCCTTAGAGACAGGGTGAGGAGCTCAGTCACACGGGTGGAGCTCGGAGTAGAGCCGCTGCTCCTTCACGTCGAGAGGAACCAGCTGAGGTGGCTCGGGCATCTGCTCAGGATGCCTCCTGGACGCCTCCCTAGGGAGGTGTTCTGGGCATGTACCACCGGTAACAGGCCCCGGGGAAGACCCAGGACACCCTGGAGGGACTATGTCTCTCGGCTGGCCTGGGAACGCCTTGGGGTCCCACCAGAGGAGCTGGAGGACGTGTCTGGGGTGAGGGAAGTCTGGGAGTCCCTGCTTAGACTGCTGTACCCGCGACCCGACCCCGGATAAGCGGAAGAAAATGGATGGATGGTGTAATCCCTCAGTCGTCCAGGTCTGATCCATAGCAAAAGACGAAATTAAATCTGTTAAGTGGACAAATTGTTGTAGGAGTGTTTCGCTGCTCAAGACTGCTTTTAGCAGTTTTGCTTCAGAAAAATTGATTTATATACACACCTGCACTTGTTATTGATGGTTTTTATATGGAGTTACTGTTTTGATTGTTTTTCAGTTTGTGTTGCATTTTGGACAGGGTGCCCATGAAAAAGAGAGCCCAAGTGCTCTCATTGGGTCCTCCTGTATAAATAAAGCTAAATAATAAATAATAATCCAAGCCGCTTCTTCAGTTCTGGTCAGATTGCTGGTGGACACTGCCTTATATCTATCTGAAGGGAGGGGCTAACTATACTGAAACTGCCTGAAGTGCCTAGAAATGAGGCCAATGCATCCTGTTCAAATTGTTCTATGTATAAGTCAGCCATAATAGGAGAGGCACTCCACCCACATATTGGTATCAATACGTGGATGACAACTGGACAAAAATCAAAATTCAAGATCTGGAACTCTTTACTGCACATATTATGCATCTAATTATGAATCTAAACATAAATCATTCTTAGATTGTGCAGTAACAATAGGAGAGGACCGGTGTCTCCAAGTAGAAGTCTTTAGGAAACCTACACACACTGACCAATACCTGCTGTTTGATTCACACCATCCACTGCAGCACAAACTCTGAGTTATCTGTACTCTACAACACAGAGCTCAAGTGGTGCCCACAAGCACAGAGGGAAAAGTGAAGGAGGAGCAGCACGTGGAGAAAGCTGCCTCTGCTTGTGGCTATCCAAAATGGGCCTTCAATAGATCTAAGAGAGCTAAGAACAGGACAACAGGAAATCTGAACCTAGAAGGACAGGTGTAACTGTTCCTTACACAGCAGGTGTGTCTGAAAACTTCAGAGAATTGTTAGACACTTTGAGATTCAGGTCTATTTCAAACCTACAAACACTTTAAGACAAAAACTGGTTCACCCAAAGAACAAAATCCCAATTCATAAACAAAGTAATGTGGTCTACTCCATTCAGTGTAGTGAAGAGTGCAGTGAGCGTTACACTGGAGAAACTAAACAGCCACTTTATAAGAGGATGCACCAACACCGGTGTGAGAGCTCCTCTGGACCACAGTCTGCTGTACATCTCCATCTCAAAGCCACTAACCACTGCTTTGAAGATAGTGAAGTTCAGATTTTAGCCAGAAAAAATAAATGGTTTGAGGGGAGTTAAAGAAGCTATTTTTGTTAGGAAAGAGAATCCTTTAAACAGGAATGGGGGCCTGAGACATAATCTCTCACCCATCTACAACTCTATCCTCAGACCCAAAACAAACAGGAACAATGGGAGCAATTGCAGGCTTCACTCCTACAACGATTTGTCCAGTTGATAGATTTATTTTGTCTTTTGCTATAAACTTGTTAAGGAACTGAGAAAGCATTTCCCTTAAAATAGGATATGGTAACATATCCTAAATTCAATGGGTTTACATAAGTAGAATATTTCAGATAGCCCAATAATTAGATCTGATTTTGTATGTATTTATATGCACACAAAAAAGTATAAGTATCAAAACACCTGGAAGACAAGTGTAAAATAACAGTTTCAATCTTTAAAATTTTCTCATTCGTTTTTGTCTGCCACATTATTATAATACAAATGTAGTGTAGTCACCAAGACAAGCCAGCAGATGGAGCCACATACTATTAATACAGTACTTGATGTACTTCATGTACAGTACTGATCTTGTCAGATCTCAGGAGCTAAGCAGGGCTGGGCCTGGTTAGTACTTGGATGAGAGACTGCTGGTAATTCCAGGTGCCACAGTGGGGCACCAGTGGAAAAAAAAAATGTTGTTGTGTCCTTAGGCAAGGTACCTCACCCACATTGCCTAGTATGAAAGTGGTATGTTTGTGTGAGTGTTGGTAATGGTCAGAGGGGCCGATGGTGCAAATTGGCAAACTTGCTTCTGTCAGTCTGCCCCAGGGCTGCTCTGGGCCAGTGGCTTACCACCACCAAGTGTATTACAACCTTTATAGACCAACTATTTGTTATCCTCCTTATTCGTAAATGACTCAGGTCAATTTGAAAGATAAACTATGGCAATACCAACACATAACTGTGAATAAAACTTGGATTGCTTGACACATTTTCACCAACACTTGTACTGTATTGAAATTAATACAAGCACTAAAATAAATCTTACTTAAGTTAAGTTCCTGTGTTAGGAAAGGACTTGGCTAGATATCTGTGACAAAATGTTTGTGTTGTGTATTGTATTGTAATATTGTAACATTTTCAAGTTTACAGCCACAATTTAAATCTAACACATGTATTATTTATTATTTGAACTATGAATCCAATCCATCGTACAAATGTTACTCGTAATGTGCCCTAGCAAAAACCTTCCTCTTGTGGTGCATCATAACTTTATCTTTCAGTCTGTCTGCAAAATAGGAGAGACGTGTTGAAGGCAGACAAAAAATGCAGGACAAGACAGGGAATTACATACAAACAACACATGCAGATGCAGACACTTAAAATGGCCACATACTAAATATACAGATGTATTTACATTTAATGAAGCCTTATATAAAGAGATTAAAATTTTTAGTTTGTCCAATTTTAGGACCAAATCCAAAGTTATATATAGACAGTATTTTCAGTGTAAATGTCAGTGATTTTGCTCAATTACTCACACTTGTTTATCTGAAAGTGAAATGAAGACAGAGAAAAATGGCAGTCAGGTTGGACATGAATTGAGTAGTTGTAAGGTGTGGCACGCTGTCTGTGAGAGGAGACAGTAGAGCTGCGTTATCCTTTGGGTAGTATCCACTTCCGCTCACTCGGTTTGGATGACTGTCTGTAACTGCAAACTCTGCCTGTCTCTTCCTCCACAGCGCACCACAGTCATGATGCATGAGCTGCAGAGGCACTGTTCATCTAGGTAACAAGTCAGGGGCTGCATTTTGAACAATAAAAAGAGATTTGATTTGACAAAGCCCAAGCACACATGGAAGGGGGCTCCACTTGTTTGGTGCATTTAATCATTAGTTAAGTTAATTTTGATTATACTGTTAAATAATCACTGGCATGGAGTGACAATTTATATATTATGATACTGCTTATATATTATAAAATTAGCAAGTCAAATCAAATGCTCTTTTACAAAAGTGGCCCCTGATTACACTGTTTTGGTGGCCATAGATAACTCACTGCTCTGAAGTGGAGAGGAGCCAGTGATGTTTAGTCAGTCTTACATTGGGTTTCCATGTGAGGATATCAGGCTGAGATGTTTCTGAATCAGATGTCATTAGAATTCTCACGTTTGCCTGCAGATGCTTAGTCCCCTCAAGACAACGCTGTCCCCCGTGCGGGCCCTAACGCACCCAGGAGGTGGATTGGAGAGTGCATTCTTACTTAAAAACTGGAGGTTTCTTAAAGGAAATGGTATTAGCTGTAATCCTATAAAAAATGCCCTGAAGCTTTCATGTTGGCATGTAGCTATAAAAACAAAAGGGAAAGATTTCTGATTTCATAACTACAAGCCAATAACTAGTCTCAAAACTGTTAATCTTATCTAGATAACTACCCAGTAGCCAAGTAAAGGGTTCCCACTCGATCACATATGCAACATTAATAAGTTAAGTTTTCAAAGTAAAGTTTTATCCAGTCTACAGTGAGTGACTCCAGCCTTGCCGATTACTCCATTGTAGGATACCGGACTTTGGTGACATTGAGGCTGACCTTAGAGTCACCTCCCCCGCTGCCGCACTCTCCCTTGTCGTACCACCATTTGTTTTTCAATTTGTCCAAGAGGCCTTGCTCATTCAGTTTTAACACTGCCAGGTTAACAGCATTTCTTGAAACGATAAAACATAGCTTGTAAGAAAATGAACAGGTCCGTGAGAAATCTAATATGTTAGAATATTATTAAAGAAATAGAGGTAATTATCAGTGGTTCATATAAGGGGAGAACGGAAGGGACAAATTGGTTGTAGATTTCACTAATGTGAAAGGGTAAGATGCAGAGAAATCTTAGAGGTGGTATGGAGGATACATCTTTCTAACTGTAGTGTGCGGGATGGGGACATTGTGTCATTGTTGAGTCAGAGATATACACATCCAGCATGCAGCTTAACATTCATCACAACTGACAGAGCAGCGTTTTAGTAGCAGATTAATTAGAGAGGTATTTGAGAATTACATCTGAGGCAATGCAAAGGGCACCACAAACCAGTGGGGAGGGAGGGAGGGAAAGAGAGAAATATAAATGGAGGGAATGGTGAAAATGCACATTGACATTCAAATGAATGAACTCAGTATGACTAATATACCAATAGCTGTGCTAAAGAGGAAAGTCACAGACATAGTCGACACAAGACAGATATGACCAGTGTGCACTTGAAGAGAGAAGAAGTCAGGTAGAAATGGAAAAGGAAACATCAGGGTGGGTGGAATACTATAACAACATGGAGGACATTGTTATAATATCCCACCCACCTTAATGCAGAGCCTTTAGGTGTTGCCACACCGTAGCCCTTAGAGTCCAGGTTTCCGCCCACTTTCATGGTATCACATGGTTTCCGTTGCTCTATGTACTCGTTCATTGTAGACTCAAGTAGAAAGGCAAATTTGCCCTTCGACTTTCGCACCCGGGACACCCCATCTGGAGTGGTCTTGGCAAACACTGAGGGTTCAGCTGATTTCATGTAAGACCACATTTTCTCATAAACTGCTATTTTGGAGCGCTGTATTCAGAGAGGAAAGAAAACAGACATTTCAGTAACATATTCACAACAGTAACAATATATACGACCACAGACATACATCTCAGCCAAGCACTCTTGATTTTGGATGCTTGTTGGAAATTTTAAAGAAGTTAACACAAAGTGTGAATTCTGTGGTGCATTTTCCTAACAATTTAACATCCAGATAGCAGATCAGCTCCTTGTGCCAGTTTTACCCTTTAACTGCAGGGACCACTGCAGAGGTAGAGCAATGGGCTTGATGCCAGTAGCCTGAAGTCTAACAATCTGGTCGCACAGCAGATACAAACTGCTGGTCATGTGGGAGACCTGGATTAACAACCGAACAAGTGATCTCCGATGTTTACACTAGCACCGCTGTCGTAAGCACTAGGACAGATCTACATGTAAAATTTAAGTTAGTCATTGTCAACTAGTGTCTGTTTCCTGTAATATGGTTTTCTTACTTAATCATATTTGCATCTAATGTATCAATTGAATAGCAGCCTTACCTTTATAATTGTAAAACACAACAAGAACAGCTAAGCCTGCTGGTTAATACAAGTAGTAACTAGAGGATTGGTGGTTTGATCCAGGTACAACCAGTGCATGCTGCTGTTGTGCCTTTGGGCAAGACCATATTGCATCTGAAATAAGGTTGCGTGGTGATAGGAGAGGCCAGATTGGCTTGACCTGGTCAGTCAAGTAAAGTAAACATAGTGAAGATCTCACTGTAAAACTGATTTATTAATATTTTGTTTCCAATCATCTGTGTGTCCAGAGATCAGTGTCTCTAAGCAGCTCTGTGAGAGGAGGTAAACTAAAGAGGGCTTCTGAGGGAATTTACAAACAGGCCTGGCTTTATATACAGTCCCATAAATAATCTAGCTGTACTGTAATGGACTGGAGTCATGTGACTGAATCATACTTGACATATGCACAATTTCTGTTCACTGGAGTGTTCACACAAACACCGTGGACATGACAGTAATAGCTGATGACAGGCCTAACCATATTGTGAAGATAACAGACATATTTTGTACTTACTCAAATATGCTTGTTTAGAATTATTTTGGGGCATAGCTATTTTCTGTTTTCTTTAATTAATTAATAATACCTTTTTAATTTGCAACCTCCTTAAAAGCATGTTCTATTCATGTGATCATTGGCATTGAAGCTTATTCAGAGCCAATATCAAGTGAGACTTGCTGATTAATAGTGGCAGTGAGTTCATTAATCAGCTTCAGCGAGTGCTTACAATAGCATTTCCACTTCCTGGAAGAATTATGGACAGTATGTCATTCAGGTTAAAGTCACTGTCACATCTGTTTGGAAGCAGCTTTGACAAATCACAGGCTATTAAAGCTAGCATCAATTAACACATGCTCACTTGAAAAATCAGGCTCACAAAGTGGTCACAATTCAGTAATGTGGTCCTCAATATTCAGTCCATTCATTTTATGGAAAAAGAGAACTGCACATAAAATCAGTTTTCATTTAGTAGTAGATTGAAGTAGGGTTGGGCGATCAAAAAAAAAAAAAAAAAGATTACTTTTTTTTTCCTTCTATCAATTTTGATTATTGTTTTGATTTTATATTGCCTTATTAACATAAACTATACCAATTCCAATTATACCCCTCCAGAGTGAACCCTGCTCCACATACTTTTGGCTGTAGATGGCTATGGACCACTCAATTCACTCAATCAAAGACCCAAACTGCTCATTGACAATTAGACATCACTGAATCTCCATCTTGATTCAAATTCAATTACTTGCCAAGCCCTAGATTTAAGCCACTCTATTGGGGCTTAATGCTTGTAGCTGTGTGCAGAGCAGGAGAGGACAATCAGTTACAAATGACCACCTCTACTCAGAGCTTTTAGACCCCGGCTCAGCTTAGCTTCTTCTTCTGCCTGAACGCCTTTAAAAATGGGCCGGGTCACACACACGCACCACTGCTCTTATTACACTTGCCATACACACTGGGCTACACTACCAAATAATAGTCCTGTTACAACAAAAGGATGTTCTATTTATTTTACCACTTTTAACTGATGTGCATTTTTGCCCAAGTAAGACTGTATTGTGTTTGAAACTGGACAATCACAACAACAGTCCAGAGCTAAAAATAGCACTAGAGTGAGTGACATTTCAATTTCTGTGAAACGGGACATTCCTCTTAAAAAAAACATCAGACTGCACTTTGGAGAGGCTGCAAATTGGACTGTGAATGATTGAATTGGAAACAAACTCCAACCAGTCTTTGATTTTAAAAATGTGAACTGCCAGAAAGATATTGAACTTTTTCTTCACCAAATAGCAAGATAAGTGCATTTAATTAGGGGTTTCTCCACAGTCTTTATTGTATTCTGCATGTTGTTGAAAAATTTCTGTGCGCTAAATAAATAATAATAATTCCCATTCTTGTGCCAATTCTTCCAAATTTTGGCTTGTTGTGTTATAGCTTGTGTGACTGAAAGTATATAGTTTATTTAAAGAGGCACTCTGAGACATCTAACTTAGAAAGAGATGTGTAGGATGATAATAAAAACGTTCATTTCACTTTAATTTATCAAGCTACACACCTTGGACATTTTCTCTGGCTCTAGTTGTATGTTATTGTCTACCCCGATGTATGAGAGGCTTACCCTAAAGAATTCCTTCGTTGAGCCTGAGTCCAAGGTCCCATAAGCGATCTCTGTCTGCTTAGCCAGGTCCTCGGCGCTCTCGATGGGGGACACCATCCTCTCCACTGTGAGGAACGCAGCCAGGTTGGCAGTGTAGGACGAGATGATGATGAGGGTGAAGAACCACCACACTCCTCCAACAATCCGGCCTGAGAGGGACCTGGAGTACCAAGCACAGTGGACAAAGGTATGACACACACAAGAAAAACACAGACTTTTCTCCCGTTTCTGTCTGGAACAATTTTCTTATGTTGTTATAAAGTTCCTTCATGTACACTTGTATCAACTACAGTATTACAGTCTGATCCTACTGTGGCATGTTGCTTTGTGGGTACGCAGTCCAACATACTCACCATTACAAATTCTACAATGTCAATGCATATATATCAGCTACCAGGTTTTAACAGAAATGAATCTCAAACAAAAGACAAGTTCTTCAGAATTGCAGAATCCAGGCTGCAGGTATTAATTATGATCTAGTTCATCTGACTTAAAAAGTACTGCTTTCCACTTGAGATTTAGACTAGTTTGAAATGAAATTAGTGCATGACATGAAATGATCAGAGAAGTTGAAAACTGTGTTTTGTCACACAGACCACAAAACATGTTCACATTCAACATTCAATTTTAAAATTAGCCTTGTGCCTACATCTGTTGAATTTACTGAAATGTTACAGTTAATTAATGTTTGTGTGTTTTTATCCTAAATTTACAATTCTTCTCTTCATGTCTATCATATGAGGTAAGTTAACAAGCAAAACAAGAATACTTGAATAATGAAACTGCAGGTTTGCAATCTCACAGCAGCACAGCACAGAGGGGTAATAGGCGTTTCACTGTCCCACTGAGCATTCAGGCTGTAAATACAGAGCATCTATTTACCAGGAAACACAGCCTAAAACATGCAACTCTCAGAGAACTGGCACTTAGATGCAGGTTTAAAAATAGCTTACATATGTCTATTTATGGTCAGCATATGATCATGAAAAAAGTATAAATAAAAAGGTATGAATACAATGGCTAATAGAATAAAATAAAAAAAACACTTGTTTGGCACAAAAATACTTTATATGCACCAAGATGATGAGCGTAAAATGAAACATGCAGCAAAAACACGGTAGCCCTCCAAGAATCATGTGGTTTGTGAATGAGATGTGATGGCCCCTTTGCATTTTACAGCCCTCAGCATGGTGGATATAAGTTATTTTGTGGATGCAAGGCATCTCATCCAGCATGCAGCTTAACAACAAATGGATGCAGACTGCAGAGGAGTAAGGGGAGTGCAGTGAAGTGGGACATGTGAGATGGACCGCAGCAGAAGCCACAAAGCTCAAAAATAACTAATATGCACCATGGCAGGATGAAGTGGTCCATACAGGACTATAAAATGCAGTGAGATGATGAGGACAGCTGACAAATGGTGGAGAATGGACACAAAAATAACCAACCTTGGTGAGATATCGCATCCTTGCTGCATGAAGGCGCCCAGGGAGAACCACAGGCTATTAAAAATCCCAAAGTCATTTGGTGGGTCTGGGGGGCTTTGAGGGTCTTTGGCCTCATCATTCTCATCCAGGTGCCACTCATACGGACTGAAGCGGCTGACCAGGAAAAGCACCACGCTCACGCCGATATAGGCAAACACTATGCACATCCAAATCTCATAGGCCAGAGGGTCAAGGAAGGAAAAGACGCCCGGCTTCGACTTTTGAGGCTTCTTTATCATAATCGAGATGCCAAGACTCATAAAAGGCTTTGAGAAATCTATCACTTCTTCTCGTACCAGTGTTATGGTTAAAGGAGCCACTGCTATATCAGCTCTCTGCAGAAATAGAGACAGGCACAATCTGCGTTAGTCTCAACAATATACAAACCTAACACATTTATAAGCTAGTCACTTGTCCAAAATGTATATATCATTCATGTTAAAATCACACATTTTATAGGTTTGTATTTTTTTGCTCAAATCTACCTCATAAAGTAATAGCGAGTGTGGAGTAGATGCATTATGTGAGGACAACATTAAAGTCACCTCCAGACAGACAGCCTCATCAATAACCTGATAAATGTTTACTGTGCTGTGGAGTGAAGGTGCATGTGTCATTAGACAGTATGCTAATCTAAAATATTTAACACAAGACATTACATTAAACCTGAGGTCACAATCACAGCTACACCTCCTATAATCAAGGCATAAGATGACTTATTTTGCTCTAAAATACTTAAAAACTATTACAGAAATTGGAAAATGAGAAAATATTCAATTTTCGTAAGAAATATTAGTAAGAAAAAACAAATATATTGACATTTGGCCCAATGTTAACAGGGGGATACTCACCCCATACACCAGTTCACCCACCATCCCGTTCCACGTCTTGGTCTCTGGGTCTCGGGCTCCGTACTTCCCGTCTGGCACGATGGACAGTTTATATCTGATCCCAACATGCTTTGCAATTTCAGAAGCTAAATCCACACAGTAGCCTTCATATCTGTCATTCCCATCCATCTGCATATAGTTTTTCTTGTACATCACATACGGAGCTTCCTGTTAATTACACACAAGTGTTGAACTGCTTATGAAAAACAAAGAACATAACCATGGCAAGAAGAGCTCGTGCCTTACAAACATGAGGCCTTATTGCACACAGCATGCATATATATATAAATATATAGCAAAGGCAAAAGAGCAAGGAGCACACAACATGGGACAGTAAGGGGTCGTAAGACCTATAAAGCATTAAAGAAATTCAAATAGGGGTGAAAAGGCAGGCTGCAGGTAGAGTTAGCACGGACTGCTGGGAAAGGAGAAAAACTAGGCTGTGTAGAAATAGGCAATACAGACACCAAGCAAATCGGATGGACTTTAAGGCAGGGGGGGCAGAAGGGTTGCTTGTGCTTTGCATCAGAGCAGCACACGGGCGGGACAGGCTGCACTAAGGAATTTTCCGGTTCATAAAGTAAACATCAGTGACTGCTGATTGGAAGATGTGTGCAAATATTTAAGCCACATTATATAAAAAAAATATTGCAGTGGTTGTGATACATATTGCCTGGCAGGAAAAAGAAGCTGCTTTAATAACCCTGCAGACTGCAAAAGTGCTACAATAAGTTCAAACACACATATACTTCGCTATGTTACACTACAATGGCCCTGTAGTAAAAGTATACTATAATATATACCTCTGTGACTAGGGTGCTGCCTCTTACTGATGTACTATTTCTCAAGGAGCTGAATACATTAATCTGCTATTTTTGTTTTTAGTATTTAGAGAAGAGCCTAATGAAAACATTTATTTATTATGTACTATTAATCTACTATTAATGCACACACTACAATAATACATCCCTTCCTTATTTTTCTTGATCGATGGCAATGTTAGTAAATGAAAGTATCATACCTTTTCATATAAGGTTGACATTTCATTAGTAATGGCATTTTCTTGAACATTTTCTGAACATAATATGGCATTAATCCACAAAATGAAATATGCATCTACAACAGTCACTATTACTGAAATCAAAGACTGACAGTGAGAAAAAGGTGTGATGACAGCTCTCCTGTAGCATTTCCCTTACATCTGCTGGTCCTGTCTGGGCCTGCTTATGAGGACAATGACTTGGCTCACACTGAAATGGACACATATGATCACATGATTCTGAATTTGCATAAGATGCGAACATAATAAGCAAAGTCAGAATTAACAAAAGGTCATTATTTTAAATGTAAGATAAGGCGCACCTTATCGTACATTTAAAAATGGCCTATGGATTTGTTTTTCTATCTATATTATATCATCCTGTGTACTCTAAGCCTGTTGATACTTAAATATTTTAGAGCCTAATCTTGTTAAGAAGAGGGATAAATAACCAAAGGCTGTCACCCTTGGCTGTTTATGTCCTCTCTTGGGCCAAATGCTCCTTTTCATGATGAATTTGACTTTCTACAGCGGCACTGACAATTTACTTAATGAAAAGGAAACATTTTTACTTACGTACAGACTTAATGAAAACACGATGATCTATGTCCCTATCAATATAATTATCAAGAGCCGGTATTGTGACGTCACTACTACAACAGCCACCTGATCAGATAAAACTCAAAATGCTTTGGCACCCACACGGATACAGTTGAAACACTCTTGGTGAATCGACTGTTTCAACATGTAGTGAGTGGATGGAAAGCAACGCAAACCAAAATAATTCTACCGTCCCAGGACAGATTGCAACAATGGACACCTTGACCTTGAGTGGCAGAAATCTTAATATCAAACTATTATAACCTGCTTTAAAAGTGTACCATAATAGTAGTGACCACAATTGTTCGGTTTTCCACAGAAGAGGACTCGTTGGTGACCTGCTGATCCATTATATAAACAAATTTTTCAAACTCGTTCCAGTAACCGATCTGGAAAAAACAAGAGATTGACAGTTAGAAAGCATCATACGTTGCCATTTTTACAGATACAGCCTTCCAAGTACATACGAGTTGGTCGGCTCTATCTGCACAAGACAATATTGAAAGCTTGTAGTGTTGCACTAGGCCCTCTCACTTTTCATGCATTAGAGCAGAGTAGGTGTAATCTATTCCCGGCTCACTTACATAACAAGAAAGCTGCACTAGTGGAGCTCTTGAAAAATGATCAATTTAATAGTAGCTAGGCACACTTTACTGTCTGGTTGTGCCCCTTTGTTTCAGATGCACTGGGTTATTTTACACTGTCAAAATAAACATTGAGGAGTTTAGAAAATGTGTTAATATTTTACAAGACGTTTCTGATTCTGGTAGTACTCATTCAGTTATTCATTTATAGCCAACCCACCCAGCCTTTTAGGGAGTGCGAGTTATTCATCTTGTTGACATGACATGTTGGTGCAATTGGGTAAATCCTCACATTAACAGGATATGTCCTATGTAATCCTTTTGGTTTGGGAATTTTATATTTTTCTGATGCTTCAAAGCTATTACAAGAAAAAATGTTTTCCCCTTTAACACTGACCTTACCATTGGATAGATGGTGGAGAGAAAGTCCACAGATTACACGGACCTGAAAATTACTAATGCTGCAAGTTAAATATATATTACTCACCAAAACATTCATCAGGTTCCAGCTAGTTTCTTTAGGAAGTGTTATAGTCTTTTAGAAAGCCAGAGTCTCTGTCATTGAAGCTATATTTTTTTATGGCAGACTTAATCCACACATGGTGCATTGCCTAAATATAGTGCAAAACTCATAGCTGCTGTTGTTGACTAATTTAGCAATGAAGCTGCAATTGAAAACAATACACAACTTTTGTCCATGGAAAGATACTAATTTTGCTTGATTGTGTTACCAGCATGAACATGCTGGCAGAGTTGCAGCCTAGCACAGCTTGTCTCTGTGAGCACACAGTGATTGGCTGTGGACATTTTCAACTCAGAAAGAATGCAAGTTCACATGATTAAGGCTTCACAAAGCCTGCTACTGGCAGTCCCTTTACAAATCCAAATAAAATTAGGACCTGTGTGCTGTCTGAAGATAACTTAATCATCTAATCATCTAATTTGATAATTTCATCACTGTTGCTGCCTGCATTAACATACCCTCCTGGGCCCCCCTATCTTCATCTCATACACATCAATGGTGTAGTTAGCTCTCCGTCCAAATGTGTCAAACTGGATGTTTCCTGTCATCCCTTGAACTTGGACCTAAAGAATCAACCAAAGGAGATATTTGTTTCCATGGCAACAACAAGTGAAAGAGGAATTCTTTTACTTCTCTGTTGTTTAAAGCAGCATACCATTTTAAGCGCTCTCTCAATGTCGATGCCTTGACTCCAGGGCACTGCGGGATTGGCCAGGCAGTCCCCCGCACTGCCCCGCCGGGACACGTCCACCCGCTGCCGCCGCAGGTATCGAAAAGCCTCCGCAATCACCATGATGGCATCATGGGTCAGAGCTGATGTGTACTGAGCCCATGTAAGAAGAAGAGAAGTCACGCACACTGCAGTATTTCAGTCCCATGCAAATTTAATAATCAGGTTTTTCTGATCTGGGATATTAAATTGTATGCACATCTTTGCTTTACGGTGACGTTATTTAACAGCCACCTCCGTGAGGAGATTGTCTTTGACATTTTTCTCCTTGAACATTTGAGATTTAAAAAATATCCTTGATTATGTTAAATAAAATATATGGCATTGAAGTCTCCACCTTACTGACCTTTAGTGGAGTGTTTTTGGCTTCAGGAAATTCTCTTTCATCCAAGCGCTCCCAGCGCTGGAGGAATTGCTGCACAACGGGACTGTCTGGGTTGATGATCTGGAAGCCTGTGACGTTGGCTCCACCAGCAAAGACCCTATCCAGGCTCATGTTGGAAAAACCCTGAGAGCAAGGCAGAGACAGCAGGGGACAGCAGAAGTTGATATATTTTGACTGTGTTATTGAGTTATTGTTTGAGTGTTATTTTAAACATATAATAAGATAATCAAACTTGCTGCATATGACTTGTAGCTTAAAATGTTTCCCTGACAAGTTGTTGTTAGTTATTTTGAATGTATGTGTACTTTTTGGGGTGCAGAAATTGCCTTTGCACCGCATTGCATCACATTTTTGGGTGTTTGGGTGTGTTGCTGCATTCTGCTCTTACCAGGTTGGCGAGGATGTAATGGTATCCTCTGCTGTTTTTTCCTGAGGTCACCACCTACAGGAGGAAGGAGGACACCATGAGTCACTTCAGAGTACTTCAAATTGTAGCTAGGAAACAGAGAGTTGGACTTTTTAGGGCCATGAAGAAGTGTGCTGTACTTTTGTGTGTAGGAGACACGGAGCCATGAACCATGATGACAGTGCTTGTTCCTTTGTATTAACTTCAGCATGTAAAATAAGGTCAAGGTTCCTGCCTGAACCGTGTTTTCACTGCACAGTTCTCACTGTTCTCACTTGTGTTAGACACTGATTCAGACTTAATTAAACCTAGAATCAGCTCCTGTCTCGGCAGGCGACCACAGAAAGAGATGTTTTATAAACTATTCATCAGCTTGCCTCTGTTTGGATTCTCTATTGCACAAGATCAGACTGAAAACTTGGAGGTGGTTACTTATTTTTCCTGTCTTTTCCTCACTCCTCCACAGTTTGCATAACCAGTGCTGGAATCATCTGAATATCAAATGGCCAGTGTGACTGGTTATTGCCCTTACTAGGTAGAGAAACACGATTGTTTCAAACCTTGGAATGGTGAAAGAATGCAGTTCTCAGGTTTAGCGAAATAACAGTTTTGATGTTACAGCAGTTATTATATTTTATATGACTTTTTATTGAGATAACTGAAGTGGGGCCGTTACCCTAAGTAATACCATTACCCTACTTGAGTTACATTAATGTACAGTTGAAGGCAGAAGTTTACATACACTATAGAAAAAAGACACATGCACTTTTTCCAGACTAAACTTTTCCTGTTTTTGGTCAATTAGGATTACCAAAATAATAATAATACGCCAGAATAATGAGAGAAGGATTTCAAGACAATTTTTCATTACTTTCTTCACAGTCAGAATACAGTAAGATTACTATGCATTTACACAGTTTGGGAAGACCCAGATGATGATGGCATGTCCTTGGACTCTTCTGACAGGCAACTTCTGATTGACAACATTTGAGTTACACACCTGTGGATGTGTTTGAAGACACACCTGAAACACACTGCTTGTTATGTAACATCATGAGAAAGTCAAAAGAAATCAGCCAAGATATCAAGAAGAGAACTGTGGACTAGTCGGGTTCATGCTTGAGTGCAATTTCCAGATGCCTGAACGTGCCACATTCATCTGTTCAAGCAATTATACACAAGTATAAACAAAATGGGAATGGTGGAAAGGAGATGGGTACTGTGTCCTAGAGATGAATGTGCTTTGGTCTGAAATATGCATCAACCCAAGAACAAACGCAAAATACCTTGTGAAGATGCTGCTGATGCTGGTAAGACTGTGTCATTATCCACAGTGAAATAAGTACTGTACCGACATGGACTGAAAGGCCACTCGGCCAGGAGGAAGCCATGACTCCAAAAGAAACATAAAAAAGCCAGACTGCAGTTTGCAAATGCACATACGGGCAAAGATCTTAATTTGTCTTGAGGTCTGACAAAATTAATATTACAAATTGGTCTTCCAAATGGACAATGACCCTGATTACAGAGTGGCTTAAGGATAAGAACGTCAGTGTTTTGGAGTGGCCATCACAAAGCCGTGATCTCAATCCTCTTGTTTGGGCAGACCTGAACAGGTATGTGTGAGGAAGGAGGCCTACAAGCTCGGTTCAGTAACACCAGTTCTGTCAGGAAGAATGGGCCAAAATTTAAAATGTGGCAATGGTACCAAATACTAATAAAATGTATGTAAACTTCTGGCTTGGAAGAAAATAATGAAAAAAATTCTAAAAAAATCCTTCTCTCATTATTCTGGCATTTAGCAAATAGAAATAATAAGTGACCTAAAACAGGAAAAGTTTATTAAAATTTCATGTCAGACTGAGAAAAATGTGTCTTTTTATATTGTGTATGTAAACTTCTGGTTCCAATTGAATGTATGGGTTTAAAGTCACAATGAATATCATGATGCACTAGTCTAGAGGAAGCACAAGCTTCATAATCATTAAAAAAAGATAAAAGAAGTTACTGTAATACACTGGACAGCAACATCTGGCTGTGAGCATGAGACAACAGTTAAATCAAGCTGTCCTAATATTGAAATTTTGCTTCAGTTCTCACAATGGTAGCAACGCTTATTTTGTACTTTGCTGCGGTTTTCTGCTACTGTCATCTGAAAGTCATTTGACATGTGTGCCTGATCCACACCTGTGCCCTCCTCAGTCTGCAGCATCTCAGGGGACTATGCGTCCTTGATAAGCCAAGGTTGGCCCTGAGTAAACACTCAGAGGAGACGTGGCTAATCCAATTATGGGCCGTGACATGTGATGATTTTACTCATCTGTACAAGTGAAAATCTGCCTCCAGAGAACCTTTGTTGCCTAATACTTCCCCAATTGTCCAAAAACGTGTTTCTATTGCTGGGTGTGAGGGAGCTGCTGTGTTCTGAGTATAGCAGCAAACTACAGCCTAATGAAGCTCTGACGCCTAAAGAGAAAACAGGCAGTGAGTGCCGTTTGTCACGAACACAAGGAGGCAGAAAGCTCACACTTTTCTGTGGACCTTAACTGATGCCTTCTCTACTCCAGCCAGCCTAGTATAGCTGCCATAATGCTATAATATGCTTAAGCAGACAAACAAACAACTAGTGGCTGACCATGGAATATGTATTTTTCTCCATAAAATTGAAACAGAAAAAGCTGTGAGATGCATATTAACAAAAAATTGCAATCACATTTCAGACATTCAAATAGTTGCATGAAACCAGATGATTTTCATCCAGCAATGATCTGTTCTGTGTCTGTGAATTTTAGAGGTGCCACTTGGCTCCAGGGAGACTTTTTGTGGCGTAAATGAAAATGTTCACCTTGAAAATTCCCCTGACAGCTGCATTTTGTTGGCAGCAGACAAAACACTCACCAACCGTCTCTGAAGTATAGATGGGAGTGGCTGTAGCTTCTCTTTGGCTGACAGTAAAATGTGCTATTATTGTGGATTTCAATTCACACAAACAATAACGTGGCAAGAATAGATGACTAAGTAAAACTGGGACCAATCAAGCAATTGCTGTTAAACTGTGGACTATTCCATCTGTTGTTTGATTAAATCCAGTTGTTACATAACTGACATGCTGCTAATTTTCATATTTCATCTATTGACTAAACAAGCTGCTAAAAAGCTGCATCTTTTGTGAACTGCACTGAAAATAGTGTAGCAAATATTTTTAGATTTCTGATGCTCCACTTAGGTTCTCTCCCGGCATTTAGAGCACGAGAAGGCCCCAAGAGACGATTGTCATGCACTTTCCCCTTGTTGAAATGTACAGCAACATGATACTTATGTTTCATGTATTAGAAACATTGTCAATTTAGTGGCATAGCTTTTTCTTTCTTGCAAGATAACTGAAAAAGTCACAGTAGAACTACATTAGTGGGAAAAAGAAAAGGAAAAAAAGATGAATACTGGACCGTAATGATCCGTTCAAACAAAACCCAACATGATATCTAACAGGACTGTCTCGAAGACCAGGTCAAAGTGAAGACTGAAGACAAACAAAAAGTAGAAAAAGCAGAACACTAGCACTATGCAGTAAAAACATGGGCACAAGCGCACCTAACAGTTGTAAGATTGCTAAATATCAGTAATGGGCTAAGAAAAGCAGAAGGAACTTTTCCCTTGAAGTGGCCTTTCTTGTATTTTTTATGCACTAGACCAAAGTCTCTTTCAGTTCAAGTAAAAGCCAGAGTACACCCTATCTTTCCTTACTAATAAATAAATCTAAACATGTGCAATGTAAAGGTCATTTCAGAGCCTCTGCTAAATGTTTCCACTGAAGGCCATCCACCTTTCCGTCCAAAATGAAACAACTTCACAACTCCTGGATTGATGGTTGTAAAATGCAGTGCAGCCAGCCATGGTCTAAAGAAGATGAATTCTAGCCATTTTGGGATCTATTTGACATTTATGACCCACGCTGAAAAACTGACAGTCGTTATGTGTGCCAAATATTGCATTCAGTTGACTTTCTCTTTGTTTGGGACTAACAGGTCCAATCTTCACTTCACTTTGTGAGTGTGTGGACCCAGGAATTAAATTGATTTGAAAAAAAGGTTAGAAAAGACTATCACTAAGTACTCTGCAAACCAGATGCTCAGTTAGAAGAATCTCATAAGCAAAAAGAAAACAGTTTTCAGCAGGATCAATGGTATTTATGCTGTCTTATCCAATCTTATCGGCTCTTCAGTGCTAAGGGCTAGGGATATACAGACACTGATACCAGCAAATCAGTGTGAATACATTCTTGTACTTGTACTCATCAGTGTGTTGGTACTAAATAACCGAACACTGAACAGCAAGGAGTTGATCATGAAGAGTGCACATTAACTGGCAACTGCCCATTATGCTCAGTTTTCTGATTGACTAAATCATCTAAATTAGAAGTGACCGTCTTAAATGGTTACAGAATGATGTCAGCGCAGTGCTTGTGTTTAGTAGCAGGCTATTGTCGCTAAGTGGTGTTGATGATTCTTTGCTTGTGAATGCTTTTTTGCATTGGTTATAGGGAATGAAAAACAAATGGTCAAATCTCAACCACTTCTATCTGTCCTGATTTGAAAACAGGAGAAATCAGGCTATGAAGCTTTTATCATATCGTATGTTCTAGATTAAAGGATACATATTATGCAAAATCAACTTTTTACAATGAACCAAATGTAAAATACTAATCTAAGGAGTATTGTTTATTTATTTGTTGTTTAAGTATTAAAAAAGCATATGTCTTCCTTAATGCATCAAACTAAAGTAGTGTGATATTGTACTTCCAACTTCCACAATATAATTGAACAAATCATGAACAGAAGACAAATAAGCATGACACCGCAGTCTTTTAGTATTCACCTCCACCACAAGGCTACAAGAAGAAATATGAGGCCATCTCTGCTACAAGAAGGCATAAAACAAACTCCAGCAGACTTAGCGGAGGCATTGTTCCCTTCATTTGCCAGGGCTCTGAGCTGTGTCTTTCCACCTGTCTGGAAAAAGGAGAAATGCACCGCTATTTTTGAGTGTAAAGCTGTAGTATGGGCCTGGATCCTCTCTGGGGATTTCACTCTAATTAAGCAGACTGCAACCCAAGTCCTGTGCAGAGCTGGCAACGTGCCCAAGTGCCTTCATGAGGATCTGACTGGCCTCCTACTGATGGAGCTGTCTTTTTGTTTCAGTGATTTGTCTTCTGCCAACTCGCCCAAATATGGAGCCAGCATTCGAATGTTGATAACCGTCCCCATTCACCATTCCGACTAATTATGGGACAAAATATGAAATATTTGATGAGGGGCTTGTGTGCCAATAGAGTACACATAAAAGAGCAGACCATCAGGTTTTAGAGTATAATTTTGAATAAAAGGCTGAAGCAGTAAATGAAAGAACTAGAAGCCTTTTATGTTTTTGGTTCTCAAAATATAGGCATAACTCTATTCATCCTCATTTAAATGTCCTCACATTACATCAGCTGCATGTAGTCATTAAGCTTTGGCATTGCAAATAGCAGTAGCATAACAGTAGTTAAAGGAAACTGAATATTTAACTTAACTTAATTTAAAGTACACTGTAAACCCTAATAGTATTCCGTACAAGAAAGTGACAAAAAAATCATAAATATTAGCCGTTTACTGGACATTGTCAAGTAACATTACTAGACTTAACTCAGTGATTTTACACACAAAATGTAAGTATAGTTACAACTTTCCTTTAGATAATAATATTACCAACATAAACTTTTAAGTTTACTATTAGTTTACTAATAATGCTCCAGTAGGCATCTATGAAGACCATGTCTAAACATGTGTGACATGCGTGAGTGCCTTGGCGGTGGTCGTAGGGGCTGATGGTGCAGATTGACAACCTTACTCCAATCAGTCTGCCCCAGGGCAAGTGTACAATAGTAGCTTACCACCACGAAGCGCGGAGTGAATGAATAATGCACTGTAAAGCACTTTGGGTGTCATGAAAAGCACTATATGAATCCAGTGGTTAATTAACTAACTAATTAATTAATTAATTAAAAGGCCATGATAATTTAAGCAAAAATGTCCTGGAAAAGTGCTGAAAAATGATTTGAAACCAAGAGTTGGAACTCTGATTTTGTACCAGCAAAAATATTTTTCCTGAGTACTATTGTATTTATATTTGTGCTCAAATGAAGAGAGCTTGGAAGTACTTTATTTCTGTCCTATTTATACTTGGTTTTGGAAATTTGAGGAGACTTTGTGCTTGTGTGTGTCCCAGTGATGACTGAGCATAAGGTTATCAGAGGTTAGCTTATCCTTTGGCCCATATAGCACTGATTTGGTTATGATAATACATAGTACACTATGTTTTCTATGAGGCTAATTACAAAGTTTTTATTAGAACAAATTTGTGTACGTTTTGCTGCCTAAAGCAGTGTGATTTTACACTAAGCTTTGGTGCTCTTTTATTTTTTTCACTTTAAAAAATAACAATTATATGTTTTAAATTAATACCATCAGTTAATAAATGTGTTGTGTAATACGATTTAGTCAAAATTAACATTGAAATGAATATGAAGACTTGCATTTTGACAGTCTCTTTACACCTGAATGTTTTGCTGTTATTGGTTTATCCTCTGGTTCAAAAGGAGCTGCTGATGGAAGCGTCTGCTCTGGGACATGAGGCCGACGACGTGATGAGGTTTTTGTACATAAAAAAAGACTTCAGTTCAGTGAAAAGGGTAAGAGGGCATTTTGTATTTAACTGGACTGTGTTTAATAGCTTATTACAACTAAGAATATATTCATCTTTTCTCTTTCAGTCATGTGTTGATCCTCAGCCTCCTTCGTGACTTAGTTGACAACATTATATATTAGTTGACAAATTATTTTATTAAAATAATTTATATGCATAACAGCAGAAAGGAGAAAGCATGGAGTGAGTTAGCTGGAATTTGGGGAGTGAATTGTAAGTGTAATCTGCCTTTTTGTGAAGATGCATTTTACTAGTACTATGCCACACTGCCTTTTAGTTGATTGCTGCACAGGGCATGTCTTTAGTTGACCAATTTACACCATGTCTATGGGCTAACTGTGCCATTGCCTCCACTGTAACGCTTGAGTCAAATCTATTCGTCTATTTGACATCTGTGCAGGACTCCTGAGACCAGACCGAGGCTCGGCATTGTGACTGAGGCTCCTCAACAGGTGAACCACCTCCACTCTACTTCAAATGTTTATATGTTTATAGATTAACAGATCTATAAAACTCTTATTTTTTTATTGTATAGTATGTCTACTCATTTTTGTAGGTTAATTATTAAAATTTGACTCAGTAAAATATTTCAGGAGTTTAGATGAGGCCCAAAAACTCCAATTTAACTTGACCTGGGCCCTTGAGCCCAGGTCAGTTTGAGCCACCAAACTATTTCTTGTAATTAAAGATCTGACTCGAGTTGCACACTTTCTGATGTAATTTAATGTTTGAGATTTCTGCTTCACAGAAGTCTTTAAATGTGCACAATGTTGGTGTTTATTTCTTGTATATATACTTTATTTCTTGTAGATGACCTGTTGAATTGGTACAAAAAATCATTCCACTCCTGATGTAGTCTATAGCCTGAGGATGTACCAAATATTTAAAGGTAATTAATAATTATAATAAATACAGTATGGAACCATCAATTGGGTCATCCCTGTATTTAGTAAAAGCTTTGAGTTTACTCTGATGCAGCTTTGAGCAATAGGGGCAAAGGTACATAAATGTAAACAGTATTTGATACTTTTTTCACTGAGGTTTCACAGTGACTGATTGTTTTTTTTGTAGGTCTTTGTAGCACTGGTCATGTGAGATGCTTCATTCTGAATTCTGCAATAAGATGGAAAAACATGGAAGAAGACTCAAAGAGGGAGGGCATCAAGATGACCTGAAGGTATAATTTAGCCTTATCAAGAAACAGTGGTGGCCTGCCAGAAAATATAAATGTGTTTAATACAAGCCCAATCATGTTTTAGTATTACTCATCCTGGCCTCTGCTCATCATTCCCAGTCCTAGGTAAAAGTTGGAAACAACACTGATGCCATTTATTTATTTTTGCAGACACAGACTTCTTTGGAATCCATGGTTGGTTGAAGTTAGTATTATTTGCTGAGCACATTTGCACTATTTTATCTATTTTTATCTTTTGTTGTAATTCATAAATAAAAAAACAAAACAAAACGGAGACCTTATATGTTGCAGACTGCACAAATGTCATTGTACTTTGATTCACCTGCTATTGAGTTCACTGATTCATCTTGTGCTTAAAGCTTGAGTTTTGTTTATCGTTTTTAGCTTACAATTTGCAATAGTAGGGCCATTAAAAGTTGAATAGGGTTGTTAAGGCTGAAACTGGAGACAATGGCTGTTTACAGTTTCAGTGTAGTGAGCTCCTCCCTTCAGACAGATATAAGGCAGTGTCCAGCAGTGATCTGACCAGAACTGAAGAAGCGGCTTGGACGAGCAGCAAATCATCTTCACTCCTACAACGATTTGTCCAGTTGACACATTTAAACTTCGTCTTTTGGCTCCTTAAAATTTGCTGTAAAATCACTTGGAAAAACGTACATAGTCATTAGGGTTGAAGTTATCACGACTAATGTGACATTAGTTTACAATGCTAGAATTGAGAGTGTAACCTTCTACTTATTCACTTATTTATTAAGTAACATTACATTATTTTAAGTAATCATTACGACTTAGTTATTAGTTAATAAAACTTTGTGTACTTGTGTGTGTGTGGTAGATATGTTACTATGGTAAATTAGTGCAATTTCCTCAGTTGTGAATTTAAACTAAAAACGCTGTATTTGTTGTTGTTTGGCACATTATTTCATCATATTAATCTGCTTTAAATACATGATCTGATAAATTAATTGGGACATCTTTTGTACAAAATTACCATATATTAACCATTTATTTATTTATATTTTATTGTTTGCGGTCAACAATAGGACTCTTTCCATCAAACTGACAACTGTAACAGCATAGGTTTCTTTCTGGCAGACATTGTACAAAAATTAGAAGGACACAAAGTATCCTGTGTGTAAAATGATGAGACCCTATTACATTACCCATATTCAAGCAAAACAAAACTGCATTGTCCTTAGTGCATCCTTGCCGGAGTTGTCATCCTGCCAGCTCGCTCACATATGTTGCTTGAAGTTGTTTTTCAAGCAAGGTTTTGCTTTCAACTTGATTCTGCTTTGGAGGTACAAGCTACAAAGAAGTCTTTAAACACTTTGATTTAGAAATCCCTCCTTTGCTGTCGACCCTTTTCTCTGCTCACATGCCACTGGTGATTTACTTGTGTTGTAGTTTTGCTACATGCTGCAGCTTTTACACATCTTTGATATATTTTTCACTACTGTATTTTATTTATAGCAGTCATACAGTAAGAATGCAGAACTTGAGCAAGAAAATGTCTGCCACACCACGTTCATATGCATCTACGATACATCTACATCTACGGTGTTTATATAAAATGTTGCTGTGGGTGGTTTGTTCTTAGTCACTGATAATAGAGGCCTTAAACAGGAGATAATACATTTTAGAACCAAGGACATTCAACATGATTTTGCTACAGAAAACTTTCAGCGATCAATCCACAGTAAAGTTATGACACTGTAACAGGAAATTAACCTGGGATCCATTACAGATCAGTCCATAAAATGAGTAGTTTTTTGTCTGTTTAAAAATGACCTTTCCTTGTCAACAAATCACCAACTAAACTGAGAACTTCCTCGGGGAAATAATACAATATGGGGTAATTTATTTGCATCGTTAATGTGGCCATTGAAAATGTGTTAATCGTATATTAAAATTTTAATATTTTATTATCAAGGTTACTTCACAATAAGAAAAATACACATAAAAAATATATATACAAATATATATGTGTAATATGTACATATGTGTGTGTGTGTGTGTGTGTGTATGTATATGTATATATATATATATATATGTATGTATGTATGTATATGTATATATATATATATATATATATATATATATATATATATATATATATATATATATATATATATATATATATATATATATATATATATATATATGAAAGATTTACTTTAAGTACATAACGCACTGTACAGTACTCCCTATTACTGATAATATAAATAGTCTCTTGTATACAGTCTTGTCTTGCTCTGGAATCTCTCCAGCATGAGTTTAACCTGGTCACATTTATTATTTACTGTTTTCTTAAGCCTGTTTTTTTTAAAGGAGATGCCAGTGCACTTAAAATCCATAAGAAATGTCAAGGCTTTTCATCAAATGATTAATGATAGCACAAGGAGGCGCTTTATTAACACTTGAGCTGTGTACCAATTATGAGACACAGTAGTGCAGGAGACATCACATATTACATGGTGTATACAGAGGAATCACTGCACTCTCCAGAGGACAGTGGTCTGCAGTGGGCTGGTGGAAACTCTATGTTCCATATCTCATTAGACGGCCTATTAGGTCTTCTACAGACATGCTGGAGCAATTCATCATTCACATACAACCCTCCAATAATGCTACCACTTAAAAAAGGGACCATGCTACTCTGTATAATCGGCCTTAATTTAGCTCACAAAAATATCCCCTCTAAGTTTTAATGGCAGCTGGGGAAGCAAACTTATTCCAATTAGTGCATGTTTAAAAGCAATTGCAGGTGGCTCAGCTGGGATTTAACAAGCAGGCCAAGCAAACTGGAATTTTCAAGTCTTATCATTATTGCTGTGTTACTACTCTTCTTCAGCTGTCTTCCTCAATTATACTGAATCATACTGAATATCATGAGTACCACAAAATTCTCAATTGGACATACTGCTACTAATACACATATTACCAATGCTATATTACTGATATTTCATACATGTCTAATATATATTATATATGTGTGTGTGTGTATAGTATAGTATAGTAGCCTATATAGTAATTTAAATGGCTAAATGTTTTAGTGAGTATTTGGACCATTACACTGCTCCAAGTACCTTCTCCCCTATGCTTTCTCTATGGCTCCAGACAGTCATACTTAATGTGAGACTGTATTCCCACCAGCCCAGTCTCTCCGTCTGTCTGTCACTGGGCACAGGCCTAAGACTTGTCCTCCAGCAGCAGTAACTAATCCACTTTATTTGTATTATCCACAAGAAGCCTTAGGGGTGTTTATGTGCGTCTTTGCTTTACAGTGAGGGATGAGCCGCCTGATGCCTCCTGAGCCTGAAGGGGAGCAGAGGGCCCAAAAAGACACATTATTAACAAATCAAACTGAGCTGGTGACAAAAGCTGTTCTGCTAATTAATGGTGATGTGCGTGGGAGAGGCAACACTAGAACGGAAATGCAATTTGAATAGATTTGTTAAATGTTTGATTACGAGTGAATGAACATTCTTTTCTTTTCTTACAGCAGGTTGTCGACAGTAGCTCAGTAGCTCAATTGGTAGAGTGTTTGTCCACTAATCCGACGGTCAACGGTTTGAATCCTGCTCTCGACATTAACATCACTGGTAAAGTGCTCAAATCCAATGACCCACAGGTTGGTGCTGCAATTCCAGCTCCCACAAATGAGTACTGTCATTGTGTCCTTGGGCAAGACATTTAACCTGCCATGTTCCGCCCCTTGCGTACATGGGTGTGTAAATGGGTGAGTGGTTCCTTGATGTAAAGTGCTTAGAGTGCCTTAAAAGTGGAAAAGACGATGAAATTCTCAACTCATCCCTTTCCATTTATCCGCACTTGGAACTGGGACAAAGCTGGCCCTTGGTGAGTGAAGAATCAGATGAAATAGGATGAGTGCTTTTTGATGCCTGCCTGATCTCAATTTTATTTGCTGCCTTTGTGAAAGATCTTCCCTGAGGCTAGGAGGGTAGGCTATTTTTAGAACGCTCATTGTTGTGCTGTTATGGGACAGTGTGTCCTACTTACACCGGGAGCTGATATTACATTAAAGCAAGTGTTGGTGTCACCACTCATACTGGAATCTGCCTCCTTTGGGACTGCACCATGTCTCTTCCCTCCGGAGCTTCTGAGCAGACTCTGGTCCCACTGACAGATGCTGGAAGGCCACCACTCACATTAAACTAAAAAGATTATTGTCCCAGCACTAACTGACCGCCATTATGTGATTGGATAACTTAAATTTAATAAGGACAAAACTCTAAGAACATTTACAAAACCGGTGACATCCAAGTGAAGGGTGTGAAAAAGCTGAGCCAGTAATTATTAAAAATGGTCAGGACGACTGCTGCTGCCACCCAAAAATATTCCCCTGTACATCAAAGCAAATGAAGACAGAGCAGGCGTGAAGGTCAGGATGAAACTCATAAGGACGTTCATAATGGAGCTCATTACGCAGAGGGCAGATGCTTTTACACACAAGTCTCAGGCACAGGAACACAAGGTTAAGATATGCTTGCGATGGATGGGTCAATTGTGGCTGAATTAACATACACTCACACTGTTGGAGGATAATGATTGTGCAGTGCTTTGGAGAAAATACTGAAACTCAAAGGATGTTGTGTAATTCTGAATATATTTTTGGACTTTCCATCATTGAGCAATTGTAATTCCAGTAATGTAAGTAGCGTAATTCCATTAAATTTTAGATCAATCTTACAGCCCCTGTTTATTCAGTGAGGCCCAGTCACACAGCAGAGAGTAAATGTTCTTTGTGAGTGATTGGTGTAACTGACAAAATAAATATTACTTTTACTGCTGAGAAGTTTGTTTTAAAGGACATGCAGTATTATACAGTATTATGTTGCTCAAACTATCTATAGAATTTTTAAGGATCAAGTGTTTCCGGCAGTAATAGGTCAGCACAATTACATACAGTACAGTGTCTTGTTCTGTTATTCAGCCTGGTGGATTTCTATACACTCTGCGCCAAGTGACAACTCATTCTTCCGTGGAGGATATAAAGTAGCGTCTATCTTGAAGTTTATTGAGATGCCTGAAAATCTGATTCTCTGACGTGCAATAAAAGAGACAGTCACTTCTTAAATATTCAATCTTATAGTAGCACAAAAGTATGCTCCGAGGCACCGTCAGATTGAGTTGCAGCTTCAGCGGCAAACACATCACCAAGGAAACAGGGAAGAGGAGGCTGTTTAATTTCTGTGAGTGAATGAAGCCCAGGTGACCTCAAACGACACGCACTCAACATAACAAACAACAAGACCTAATCCAATGTACTTTCCCATGTTCTAATGAGAAAGCCAAGGGACACAAAGGGACAGTCTTTTGTTGCATGAAAGGTACATTTCTGTAAAAGTAATGGTAACTACTTAATATATAGAGTATTTATTGTGAGAGGCTAGTCCCAATATCTAACCCCATAATTAAGTAGATACTAAGCTGGAATTATTCTTAGTAAAAAAATTATTGTATTTGCTAATTATGAATTAAGTCATTTTTATGCTTTGTTCAAATTCCAGGGTAACCTACTTGATTTTTTAATTAAACTAGTTGAACTGGAGAGCAGTGCATAGTATTCGGTGTTGTTCTGCAGTCGTAGCTCAGTCTGGCCTCTTGTGTCTTTGTTAAATACCTGCTCTAAGATGGAGTTGATCCTGTCCACTTCACAGTCGATGAGGAAACGCTTCTCCTGCCGCCGGTCCATCTCCTCAATGATGCGTCTGTACTCAGTGGGGTCTACGATGTTTCCCACCGAGCGCGCGGTCACCTGCCAGTTATTGGCCACAGCAGACTCCATGATGGACTGCAGGATGGCAAAACCTACGAGGAGGAGGAGAGCGGACATGAGACAACAGCTTCAAAGAACAATCAGCGTCTGAGAGCAGGAGGTAAATCAATCACATTACTGAGGCATGAAGTCTACTGTTGTGTAGACAGAGAGATGTAGTTTGCGCACTGCAGTGTCTGATCAGCCGTGAATTAATAGTCGCACAATGTTTACAGAGAGCCAACAGTGTTTTCAGGCAATTTACAGACAGTGCAGAAATAACGACTGAACAGCAGAGAAAATAGGACATAAAGACTACAAGCTGAAAGGCCACACTCATTGTTAAATATGTTAAATATTCATAAGTGTGTTATATTGCTGAACAAAATGTAGATGATAAACAATAATACTGAAATAATATAGCACAATAATCCTAAAGCAGAATGATCCCCAAAAATATTCTAAATGTACAGTAATGTAAAAAAAAAAAAAACATGAGCTGCAATAAATAAGTAGCTGAATGAAACACTAGTTATAGTAGTCGTTATTTAGAATATGTAATGAGTCATAGATGTTATTTATTCAACTCTCCAAAGCTCAAATCTTATCACTGTATAGAAAAATAACAAAAAGCCATAGTTTTATGCAAACACTTATCTCTTAATGCCAATGCACTGAAACTTCTCATCTGCATTCAGATTACCCCAGTGCTTATATATTGAAGTTATCAAATAGATTAATGTCTCTACTTAAAATGTAGTATTAAAAAAACTCTAACATCAGCAAAGTAACATAATTTTACAGGTAACAAACAAATATGATACAAACAGAGACCTCAAATCGCCCACTGTCTGAAGGTGCGACGTGTGGGCACCAAAGAATGAATATATTCAACATGTTTTCATTAGTCTGAAATCACTTGACTCAACAGCTGAGTACATCTGTTTCCAGAGGCAAACATTGTAAACTACACTCTAAATACTGTCTTTATGACACATGTATGTTCTGTTTAAACTCCTTAAACCGTTTAAAACCACAAATTTGCAATTTAAACTAGTTGCAGTAAAACTGCAAAAACATGTCTAGGAACAGCATACAATGCCATTAAAACACTATGTACACAGTTTAGTAGCAAAAGAAATTATTTTATGTTTGTCTCACTTAAATTGTCTGTGTCAAATGTGAGGCAGCCTTTTCAGAGTCGTTCTGATCTTAAAGCACCACATTCATCACAAAAAGCCTTCTCACAGGTTGGGTACCACAGTCAGAGGCAACGTGCAGCTCGGAGACTAGCAAATGGAGGTGAATGGGAATGCCATAAAAGTGGTCCAGTGAGCACAATGGTGTGTTCACTGCACTGCTCCCTGTGGCATGGGATGACTGGCTTAGAATGAGTCTCAAAGGAAGCAGGCAAGCAGACCACCAATGTAATACTCTTTAGTCACTACAGATGGTAGTTCTTCAAATATACCAAATATACCTTTTTTAATTATCTGTTTTTTTTTATCAAGCTCATTCTTTTTTTAATCTTTATGTATACAAGGGAACCAATGAGAGCTCATGGGCGCCCTGTTTAATATACAATACAAGCAGAAAAATTAAACAAAACAAACACGTATATAAGTCCATATAAAACATTAAATAACATTCAATCAACATTCATATATTCTCAGTCGGTCAGTCACTCAGACCATGGGGACTGACAGGGAATCCCATTCATTTCAACGGAGAATTTAAGAAACATTTTGCTGCTAAACTATGATATAAACTAGATTGATTTGTGTAAATTTGTGTTCTATGTTCATGTGCACCAACAAGTCAACAATGCAGCGATTCTCTGGGAGGCTTTAAACTGGCTCTGTAGTCCCTATAGAACTAGAACAGCCCCATGCAAAATAAAACAACCTGAATGACGATGGCGGCGCCCACGGGAACCTCCAGAAAAAGGTGAAGACCCCACCCATATCTCTAGCTTGTTTCAAATTTCCTTCATAAGATTAGAATCCAATTTGCAGCATTTTCAAAACTAGTTATAATGCCAAAACAATTATGAAACATTTTTTTTCCTTGTATTCAAACGTTAACAGCCAAAGATATTTATAGTAAGCTCCAAGCAAATAACCCCATTCTTTTTTATAAGAAGGAAAGCTAAGCCGGTTTGCTCCACTTCTGACTCATACAATCTCTGCAATGTTTAAATAGCCTCCACTATTTCTTCCTCTGTCCTCAAACGTCCTGTGCCCTCTTGTGCAAGACTGCATAAGCCAACCAATAATCCTATTTTAATCACTAGTAATAAAATGTTTTGGCAGAAGTGCTTGAATTGTAGTATTTGGAGGTCTAAGCTGGCACATAGCGAGCTGACAGTGGACTGGCTGATCTGTGATATTGCTTGCGGGAATGTCCACCTCCTGCTGAGCGCTGTAATGGTTTCATAAGGCAGTTCATCAAAACATCTGCTTAACTCGAGGAAATAAACCAACCGGTCCTGTGCATGTCAACTTTAATTTTAACTGAGCCTGAAAAAGGATGTTTTATTCCTGTATGTATAACTGCGATAAATAATATCTACGATACAATAAACACCACTTCATGACATAATACCCCTAAAGCAGGACAATCTCAGTAAACCCTTCTCTAAATAAACCTTATTGTCGATAAATAAAGTCCACAATTACAGACTTTAGTGGATAGTACACAGTGGATGATATTTATTATTTCACCCTCTACAGCTCAAACATACTACTAAAAATACTTGCATTTCCATAGTTATCAAGTCCAAAATATTGTTCGTCTTTCAATTATTGAACAGTCAATATAGAAATGATGATGGCCTGATGATTTTGGTTGCGGACCGTTGGTTTTGGATCATTACATTGCGTTAATTGATTTTTAAGTGTTGAAAATGAGGTCACTTCCATCGACTCTAGAGGGATGTTTGTAGACAGGAAATAACTGTTTATGTCGTCCTCAACAAAAGTTATTGCAAGTGGTAACCAGTTAACGTGTAATAATGCAAAGCTACATCGTCATCTACTAAAAGTTATTACCATCACCACAAATACAATTCCAACTACTATTGTACTGCAACAACACAACTTGAACCTTAGATCTTGTTTTTCTTACACAATTATGTTATTACAGTATTAGTATCCATGTATTATAGTATTAGTATTCACAAGTTATTTTTCACCACTGCTCTCTCTTCTAACAATTGGCCAACAGAAATGCTTTTGTACATTTTCGATATGCTTAAAATGTCAGAAGACAGATTACCATTGATAAAATAATACCTTATCTAGCAGAAACATGTGACAGTCAGAGAAAGGAGTAAGTAAGACAAGTAAGTAGCAGTTACCACATAACTCTTATCTCCAGCACAGAGACCACAGGCTCATTATACGTGCGTCTGTAGTGGATCACATCTAATGGCTGAAGGCTGCTCCCACTGTTTCTTACTGAGTTGAGCTGAACAAATGCTGCGTTGGGTTTTCTCCTGCTGCTGTGATAAAACTGCTGATCCTATAAAATAATGCATATTATTCTCCCTGCTGAACAAGGCTGTGTGAGATATGTTTATGGAAATGTGCATCAGTCTCCAGACCAGCTGTATTTTCACGGGCTGTGTGCGATGAGTACAATAGGGACGAACAAAACACCAGTCTGCGTTTAGCGTTACGGCTCAACTAACATCCCATTTTCAAGTCCTATTTGTTCACAGTAAACACAGCGCAGTTGAGCTGCTCATGTAAAATCCATTTTACACAGTGCTAAGCAGTAAACAAACAACTATTAATCTTTAATAGCCGCAAAATCTAATTTCATGTTATTAGAATATACAATACAGCTGTGGCTAAAGAGCTGCGGCTCAGAACATGAATACTGTAAATGCAACTCTAACAAAGGCATTTTGACAGTTTGATGTCATGTAGAATGAACTAAGTTAATATTAATTTAACACATTTTAACATAGTTATTGAAAAACAGCAAGAGGCCATAAAGGAAACAGAAAACAGGAGGCAGGTCTTAAAATAAAGAAATGTTGCATTTGACACTGTATCGGTCAACAAATTGTGCTTACTTGTGTTACTGATTTTGTACTTGAAAAAAAAGGTTTGAATATTTTCATGTTATTAAGGATTGTGTTGGTTATTCTATAGGAATCAGTGGAAAAAGTCTCAGATATCTTTATTTCTCAGTTATTTGCTCTTCATATGCTGATAAAATAGTAACCAGTGTTCAGAGCCTGATCCCTCTCATAGTAATGTACCTATGAGCTGCAGCACTGACAGAGCAGCTAAGTATTTAAGTATTCCTCTCCCGTCTCTCTCTCTCCCCCTGGTCCCACTGTTCCCCTGCTGCTGACCTTCACAGTGAAGTGAGGAGCAGACAGCAGTCTGATCAGGTTTGGCCTTTAAAGACAAGTAGCTCTTACCGGGCGCTTCACATTAGCCCTTTTGGAGACGCTTAGAGGTGAAGGAATTTAGAGTTCCCTCTTCCCTGTCCTGACTGATGACACTGTCCTGTCACTGTCCACATTTTTGTGTACCAGAACCAGAGCTGCTGTGCCCCTATAGGAGAATCCAACTGACACTTCTCCTCCCGCCTTAGTGTAAGCTGGGATAGTCGAGACGTTTGAAATGTGTTAGCAGCTATTTACACAGAAGGATTTGGGATTTACACTTGATTTCCTTGAGAGTTTTATTTTGGGTTGTCTCCTGGTGCCAAGCTGGAGATTCAGGATTTTGTCATGTGCGTGGTCATCTGTTCAGCTGTTCTGAAACACTAGGACTGTAGATAGATCAAATTGAACTTGCTTGGACTTAATATTATTTAGTAGTCAGGGCACAAAGAGCCAAACTCTTGTGACTGAGTTTCTTGACTTTGTAAACAGATGGTGGGTTTTACTGCAGCCAGAAGGCAGGACAAGCATCAAGGGCATTTTACCCAGTCAATTATTCAGCAGCGTCCTGAAAAGTAATACATATTCAAAAGAATCAGCACGGCTATATATAGAATTTATACTATTTCATGTCTTGTGTAAAACGGTTTGCAGCGCTGACCTGATATCTTCTCAAGGATAACTACACAGTCGTGTTGATGCAGTACTCCAGGTTTAAGACCTCTCTAAAGTTGTTGTACACATTTTGTCCTACAGTTCAGGTCGTCAGTTTGTCCTTGATATGAGACTTGACATGTGTTAAAATAGAGAGGCTTATGTCTCTTATTATTTATTCCTTATTACTCACCTTTTCTATGCAAGTCTCTTGTGGCCCTTAGTCTTGCATATTTAATTATTTGTTTTATGTATGGCTCATTTATAAAGTTAGTCTAGAGAAACTGCCTCTAACTGCTGCCTCTATGACGCTAGTATTGAATGATTTTCATCATCACTTTTCTTTGTTGTTGCGTGTCAGGAACACAGCAGTGGGAAAACCAGCCTGAACAACGGTCAAATTGGACAGAAACGATGAAAAATCAGGTTGCACTTTTGTCCACACTGATCCAAGAAAAAAATGCCTGAAGCCTTCAGCATAAAGCAGCACAAAGAGTTGGCCTGGATGTGGGCTTCTTTTGAATATATATGAGCTTATAGCCCACACAGCAGTGCCAGGGAGATCAGCACTGTATGGATTTGCCTTAGCCACTCACTGTTTTATATAGCACAGCAATTTAAATGCAAAAATACACACACGAAGGTGGAGTTAAATTTATCCCTACTGCCAGTGGCACCCCCCTTTTGTCTTTAACTAAAGATACAATGATAAGTTATTCAGTTATGTGTGATATATGCTGAAGATATGCATTTTTTTCTCCATTAACTATTGTTGCGGACATAACTTCTTTTTTTTTAATAATTTGATTTTTCAAGAATTTTCCTTTGCATACATAGAAAGGCACAAACACAACAGCATTACACAATAAACAAACAGTGGGTGTGCAGTTACAGTCACACAAAATGAAAGGTCACAGGATCAAATGTATTCTGGCTTTCTAAGCAGAATATAAGATTTCCATTTCTCCAATATCTTGTCTTGTTGTACACTGTAATCTGTTCCATGACAAAGATTGAGTATACCACATTGTGCCAGTTGGCCAGGGCTGGGGCATCAGCCTTTAACCATTTTTAGTTATTGACTTCCATCCTGCTAAACTCAACATCCCAAACAAACATTTAATCACTTGTAAGTTAAATATTCTGATTCTTTCAAAGATTGTTCCAAAAATTCTGTATCAGGGACATGACCAAAACAGGTGAAAATGATTTGCTCCCTGAACACCACAATTCTTCAAACAACCGGATGAGCCCAGATAATGTGAGCTTTGCACAGGTGATATAAAGTATCTGAAGCACATCCAGCCAAAACAGACACAACTTTTTCTACTCACGCAGGCTTGGGACTGGCATAAAGAGTACATTGACTTATTACACACTGTACATGCAGGAAAATATTCAAACTACAAATAAATGTTGTTTATCACGACACATTTCCATGGAAACAGTAAAATGTAAAATGGGTAAATTCTGAGTATGTATAGTGAGAGAATCATATTTCACAAACAAGAACATATTGGTTTGTGTGACATGTTGTGACTATAAACAGATGCCAGCAGTGCATCAGTTTCTCTCATTATGCAGAAAGACAAGTTTGTAATGGCCTTGCATTTTCCTGAAATAGCTATTTACGTTTCAAATCTGAGGCACTGTCTTATAAAACTGCATCTCTCTACCTGCCTCCTTGCTCTGCCGGTGCAAAGGTTAGGCCAGATTAGATATGACAAGAAGATGAAGCAGAAATAGAAGTGGGTGGGCGAGTGAGATTGGTCCAAGTAAACGCTGGTGTTTTGTGACAGTGGATGTGACAGGACTGGCCCCTTAGAGCATTGGACTGTTTTGTGATTCAGGACTCTGCTGACTTCTGCACTCCATCTCTGTTTTTATTTGTCGTACTATTCATTTGACCATGTATTTCTGACCATCGTCTCTGCCTACCAAAGTGGATAAATAATTACCACCAACACATAAAATTATTTGAAGTATATATTATAATCAAATTATTATAAGTTTAGTTGTCATTAGTAGAATGTGTAATGTTTTCCATATTTCAGTCACATACACTAATATTATTAAGCATAATAAAGCAGGCACAGTATAATTATACAGTATAATTATATACAAAGGCACACATTATGTTTAATGGATTAAAAGGTTTTGAAACATTTTGGTGTAATCCCAGACGAGAAAGTTAAATGTGTGTGTTTTTATTGATCTCTTGTTTTTTTGTTGTTTGAGTACATTGTACATCATTTTCATATGGATTGTGGAGTAATAGATCCCCAGTTATGGATTATTGTGAGTTATGTTAATATTGAAAAGTCTGCTTAATATATTTCTTACAAAAACTTTAGGTCTCCCTTTCCTCTGTTTGTCTTTATTGTCTGGTTGGGGATTAAAGAAGGAGGTAATGTTCCTCCAATTTCTACAATTGACTAAAAATTTAACATTAGATTTGTATTTGCCATAGTAAATCCTCTAAATCTGTTAAATCACTAATTATGCAATTTGTACTTATAATAAAAAAAAAATTAAAAAAAAAGTAAAATGTTGAGCTGACGACCTTTGGTTGGCTCATGTAGTGAATATTGTTGTATATCTCCAATGTAGACGGATAGTAAGGCCCCATCTGAATTGGATAACGTGTCTAAGAAGATCCTTTCCTTATCATCCTGCATTTCTTAACCCACGTGCGTCATCGTCAGCTATGACAAGGACCGTCTGAATTGATCAGTCAAGCTAGGAACATAGGAACCTCTGGAGCAGCAAGGGAATCAGATTATTAATTAAAATCTTCTGCATAAGAAAATGTTAAGCATAACCACTATAGAGCCACATCAGCCCATTTATTTGATAATGTGCAGTTTTGCACATATTTGTTTACATTTTATACAAACAATACTTAAAACCACGTAGCTGATTTGCCTAAACCATAAGCATTGAAAAAACAGCTTGCTCCTTATGCTGCTGATGCGGCCAGCTGCCGTCGGACTAAAGCACAGGAGTCACAGTCACAGTATGTGCTGCTGATGGTCAGTGGGTGAATATGTATTATAATGTGCCCCGGGCTTATATTGTGTTGGAGGTGGTTCATGTCTAAACTTTTCAGAGATCACATGTGCAGGTTTAGCGCAGCTCTTTATTTAACAGCAGTCATTTCACTCACACACAGTCACTTTAGTTATGTAAACTACCTCTGTGAACACTGACTGTAAAGAAGAGGTGTAAATAATTTTCATAAGGCCCAGTGCAGTAGGGGAGGATGGTGCACTTGGTGTAGTCCCTTTTCTGGGTGATGCAGTTTTTACTGAACATCTGTTGTTCCCGCTGCTGCTTAGGAGGATTCAGATGCACTAAAAACAGAGAGCTCTTTCTTCTCACTGCTCTTTAATACTCCTTGGTCCTTATTGTTGGCCTCAAAAGACAAGGCAAAAGAAAAAGGAAGGAGAACGAAGAACAAGGAAGGACGTATTTGTGCCCTATATCAAAATGGGTCTATGTAGAGATTGGAGGAGCTGTTCATCATCCTGAGAGAAAAAGAGGCTCCATCATTGGACTCAAATGCTAATACAAAAAAAAAAATGAATTTCACTGAAGGAAACAAGTCAAGCTTATTATCTGTTACTTAAGGACTGTACTATGTTAGCATGTTAGATGATGCTGTTTCATTCAGTTCACAGTTTACATTCAGAAATATATCACACAGTCAGATACAGAGTGCATGTTGTAGTTTGATGTTGTTATTGGGGCATCCTGCTTCTATGTGTTTGGATGGACAGATCAACAGTACCACATTTTGCACCTGTCAGAGCAAGTTCTGAATAAGGGGGAGGGTTTAGTCCATGCACAATCTCAGAACTCCTCAGATGAATCTTTTTTGAACAACCAAGTTTATAGACACTCACATGGCTAAACATGCTGATACATTTATTTATTTCTGTTAGTTTATCTATCTATCTAGCTATACATATATACTATATACACATATGTACATGGGCGCCTTGTTTAAAATACAACACAAACAGCAAAACAAACAAGTATAAAAGTCCATATAAAACGTTAAAAACAGCTGCAGGTGTGTGCATAAAAGTTTGTTATCAGATGATTAAATTGTGACTGTGTCACCAGCACATTCAGTTTTGCTTTTCCTTGAACTGTGCTCCATTTTTGTGAAGCAAAACAGCTAAAAGCCTCTTTCCCATCTCAGTTCTGGTGCAGCTCGTCCTTAGACTTATATAGTCATGTGATCTGGTATTAAATGTTCCAGTATCAATGATTATCAAGCACATGAGGTATTCTGGCAGTTTTTGAAGTAGTCCCTTATAGATAACTTTCATAGAGTGCAGTTCTCTTCTAACAGATAGTGATGGCCAACTCACTTTTTCATAGAGAACACAGTGATGAGTTTCAAATCCATCACCTGTAATAAAACGAAGGGCAGAGGGAAAGCGTGGATTCAGCGGTTTCAAAGTAGAGGCTGAAGTCTGCATATACACCACATCCCCATAATCCGCTACGGATAGAGGAGTCTGGAGGAGGCTCGTCTGGACCATACATATGTCCTTGAACCATGGGGCCTCTTAAAGATGAAATTATATACGGCAAACTCCAGGCCATGTCTCTCTGTGAGAACAAAGGAAGACGACAGTGTTCACCTGCCAGACCAGGTCAAGGCCGCATTGACAAGTGTCCATCTTCAAGAAGGAGGGGAACAGCTGCTTTGTGCCAGACTCCCTCCATCTCCCTCCAATATCTTATCCCACTCCGTTAATGAGGCTGCTTGCCTGACTGCTGAGTGCAGCTCTTTAGCAGCCTCCAATTAATCAGAGGTTTCCTGGTGGAGACGAAACCAAGCAGACACTGGGCAGCGGGGCACAGTGATTACACACCCATGCAAATGCCTGCATGCTCGGGCCAGTCTCATTTGTCAGAGCTGCAGCAGGAGGAGCTGCACTTAACGCTCTTAGATGTGTCTTTCTTTTTGATGACTGCGAAATGGCATTAGGGCCTAGTCTGTGTAATGCAAAGTCTATGAAACAGAAGGATACAGTAGAGTCATAGAGGTTCATATTACACTTTGTGCCGCACAGTAATAGATATTAGAAAGACAGAGAAGAAGAAAGACTGAAAATATTGCTTTCTCTCAGGTGTCTGCATAATCCAGACATCTGGCATTAACTACATTGATACTCATTACTGTCATTGGTATATACCTGGGTATATAGTGTTGAAATCTAAGGTGTGCATATTACAACTACAATACCTTAAAATTACAGTATGAAACTTTTAACCCCAAAACTAGACTACATTAGTTTACACAGAAATGTTGTTCCTCTGGCTATCATCTTCCACAGTGGCATAAAGTATATCTATCTCCATGGAGAATGTGGTTCTCCATGGTTTAACTTCGCATTTCCATGGAATCATGCAAGTGCAGAAATTTACATACTGTAACTTTAAGACCACTGAATTTAAAATTTAAATTTAAATGAAAGTTTTTGAGTGGATTATTGATCATTTCAGATTTAAGGTCCTACCCTAAATCTGATAAAATAAATACTATATAAGTAAAAGTAAATTTTTTTGGAAAGATTTGAATCATTTATCATATATTAGCAATTTTTGTATCATATCATATATTAGCAATGCAGCACAAGGTTACAATCAATATTCACCTTGTTCTCCATGTTTTTTTTGTCTTTCTCGTTTCTTGTCCTATTCTGTCCCTAGTGCTTTGGTTATTGAAGCTTAAAAATAGACATGTTTCATAAACATTTTTCATAATAGTACAGGTTTACAAGTGTGCAAGTTATACTCAATTTGAGCTGAATGAGTTGATAAATATCCTGGATAATTAACTTTGGGTGCTGTTTTAGTACGTATCCCTACCCATAAATAAGCAGGTGTCTGAGCTGGGTGGACAGATGCTGAAGCCCAGATGTTCTCAGTTCAAGAAGTCTTTTGGGCCAGCGGCCATTAGAGTGTTTAATGAGGACGTTTCATCTGCAGCGTGTCCTGGATAAATAGGTGATGCTGCACTGCAGTCAGCCTGGGCCCTATTTAATGGCCTTTGTGGAGAAGGCTTTTTCTTGTTGTGCAGTGGTCTGTGTTTTCGAAGCCAAGTGCCGCCTTTGGTAACTGCTTTCAGATAAGATTTGTTTATCAAACAATCGTCTTTTTAATGAGACACTGCAGAAAACAGGAACAGATCCATTGTTCTGGCTTTGGGAAACAGGCACTGGCATTTTACTGGGTCCTAATGAAAACTCAATTTAGGGGAAACATTTAAATGAGAGCACTGAACTTATTGGGCAGAGCTTTTCTGACATGAAAGTCAGGCCAGTTCTGGATGGGCACCATTGCTAATCTGAAGCGCATATTGGAAATTAAACGAGAGTTCATGCTCCGCTACAATAAGTGGTGTCTCTGGGCGTTTTACTTTCTATTACAGTCAAACCCCATCACGCTGATCTGGAGTTTTGATGTGAGCTGTGCCTGGGGGCTATTAGAGAAGAGAAATCCTTCTTATGGTGTGTGATGAAAGGAAAGACGAGTCCACTACAGTCAGAAGTGCACCAGGAATCGACAGCTCCATGCTAATGTGCCTCTGATATGAGACTGACACTGGGCGGACTTCTGCTCTGATTAAAGTCTTGTGCGCATGAGGCAAACTTCTTGGTGAGGACCAAAAGATTTAATAATACTGGCAGCTACACACACATCGGCCACTATCTTTCCAAATCTTAGGTAGTTCTGACCAAGCCTAGCTCAGGATCTGGAGGTGAGCAAACTGTACTCTTAATTGTAATTACCCTAGTCTTGTTTTCTAACATCATTACCTTGTTGCTGTTTGCATCCAGGTTCTAGTTTGTACTTTATATTCCATAACTCATAACAAATAATCCCACTTTGCTCATTTTGCATGTGATGATCTGGTGGCATTATAGTCACACTCCTGGCTCATTCCTACACTAGTGTTTACCTGCTCCTAACTGAGAACATGGCAGAGGGCTACAGATGGTGAGCTGCCAGGCCAGAGTCATCCCAGTGACAAGGGTCCACACGAGGGAGCACTAGAAGACCACTCATTGTGCTCCGGAGAGAACACAAACTATTTTCCAGTTTTTTTGCTTTTTTTGCTTCCACCAAACCAATTATCTGCTTGCGAAATCTAGCTCTGACACGTAGATCAATGGCACATAGCTCCCAAACAATTTTACAATAACAAAGTCCCTAAAGTGGTTAAACGTGCTACAAAAGAGCTGTATATAAATCACTATTATTGCCGTAGGGGGTTCCTCCTAGCTGCATGTTTTACTCATAGTTGCTGCTTGGTGACAGATGACTAAGTGATGCAACTGAAAATGTGACAAAATGGAGTGTGTGTGTGAGTGTGTTAGAGTTATTAAAGACAGAGCAGTTGCAGTAAGTGACACCCACCTGGAATGCAGATATAATGTGAGGCGGGGGAAGAGGAGGGGAGTGCTCTTGTCCTAGAAATGCTCTGTTGTAGTTTAAAAATACCTTAGATGCACAGCAGGACACTTCACCTGCAGTGGCAATCTAGACCTATATCTACAAAGTCCAAAGCTGATTAAAAGTGGAATAGAGGACAGTCATAAAAATGCAGTTACAGTACATACAAACATTAGAAAGTTGTCTAAGGGAGTCTTTAATTTGTAGTTTTCGTGTCAAAACATTTTAAAAGCAGCAACTTGATAATGAGTGTCACAATATGATATTTAGTCCCTGTGTTTCTTGGAGAGATGACTCCCAACTGGAGACTTTGTGCACAGATATTTTTGCATGATATTGGAAAGGCATGAAAATGAGTAATAATATGTCAATATATAAAATAAAAAAAATGTTTTTGTTTCCTATATTTATCTAAACACAAAGCCAATGCTGCATTAGTAAGAGCTGATGAGGTACAAGGCCTACGTCATGCTTCTATTTATCTGGTACCATTTATGTTCAGGCTATTGCTGTGAATGAAACTAAGGCTGATGTTCAAAATGCAAATATGTTGTTGTTGTAAACGACCTCCAGATGAGTGCTGTCAGCGGAGTTAGAGTCCATGAAATGTGTGGAGCGGAGGAGTATGTTGTTTTTCTGTCTTTGTGTAATTCAATTAGGGCTGATTTCTAAACAGCGATTGCGATTGGTGAGGATTAGGAACTGTAGCATCGTCAGACTTGTACAGCAGCAGCACCTGTGAGTGAGTCACTGGGTGGAAGGAGATATTGACTGCATTTCTCAGCTACATTCAACCCCATAGCGAGGCAATTTAGACTCATTAGCAACATAAATTTAAATGCATCTGGCTACTTAGAATGAGCACAGGGGTTCAGGGACTTACATATTAGAATCTGATCATACACAGCCTAACACATAAGATTTTGAATGATCAGATTCTTATGCAACATGATCATTCATGTTGTTGTTCACAGTAATGTTGTTATGATACTATCATTTAAAAGTCAATTTTGATACCAAGTACAATTCAACACCAATTTCAATAATACAACAAGGATTAGAAGCCTTCTTTATACATGTATGCGTATATGTATATGTATGTGCACACACACACCGCATGCACACACACGCAGCACACACACACACACACACACACACACACACACACACACACACACACACACACACATAGCCACACAGTTTAAAGGATTAAGCCCATTCTAAACTATTTAGAAAACTTTGTCCAATTAATTAATTCTTGTCTTTAAAGCGTTAAATGGTCTGGCACCTGTGTATTTGTCAGAACTGTTGTCTGGGTATCCTCCTGTAAGAGCCCTGACGTCCTGTGACCAGTTACTTCTAAACTGTCCCTATATATATATGTATATATGTATATATATATGTATATATATATATATATATATATATATATATATATATATATATATATATATATATATATATATATATATATATATATATATATATATATATATATATATATATATATATATGTATATATATATATATATATATATATGTGTATAGATATATATATATATACATATGTATAGATATATATATAGATATATATATATATATATATATATATATATATATATATATATATATATATATATATATATATATATATATATGTGTGTATAGATATATAGATAGATAGATAGATAGATAGATATTTAAGGATTCGGTCTGTGTCTGACATTGACAGTTTTAAGTCTCTGTTAAAAACTCACCTTTTTACTCTGGCTTTTGAGACGAGCTGAGCAAGACATTATTATTTAGTTATGAGTTATTGTTGTTATAATTTTGTTTGTATACTGTAGTTTTACTGTTGTCATTTTATGTGTTATATTGTACAGAACTTTGGGCAACGGTGACTGTATTTTAAATGTGCTTTATAAATAAACCTTTATAAATAAAGCCTAATGTTATTCTTTTTCAGTATCCATCCTGCTACAAATTAATATTTTTTTTGACATCTGTAGTTCTCTACTGTGGAACTCACTTCACAATACATTCTAGTTTAGTTTAAGTATCATTAATTCAAACTGTATATTTTTAATTGCTCCAGTCCAGTTATAAGGTGTAGCCTTGTTGAAATTTGGTTCAGAAGTGGTTCAGTCCTAATTTGGTCTCTTGTCTGACCTCATTTAGTATGGCTCACTTTAGAATATAGACGACACACAGTAAGTACCCGTGCTGGGATATTGCAAGTGTCTTAAGTTTGAGAACAACACATGGTGGTAATATAGGACTAGGACAATGCTTACCTCTGTCTGTGTCATACAGATACACAAACTTCTCCCATTTGTAGTGGTCTAGCAGGCTCAGGACGGCCCCCCTCAGACTGGGCCTCATCTGGATCACAAACTGCACATCAGTGTCGATAGGGAAGCTGGGTGTGATGAAAGAGGTGTGGAGCGCCCCGCAGAAGGACGTCAGGGTATTCATGGACTTTCGGTCGTAGAAGCCAAAGATGGCGTAGACTCCTCGTGAGAACTGAGAGCAAACTGGAGACAGAGGTCAAGTGTCAGCATTCTAGTAAAAAATCTATTGCACAATTCCTAGCACTTGCATGTTGTTAATTATTAAGTCAGCAAAGAAACTATAGGTTTTGCATGTGTTCTGTTGCTGTATGATGAGATTGATGAGACTGTATGTTTTTGAAGGCCGCTAATGCAGCAAAGTTGAATTCTTACATCCATTTTTAAGACCATCGAAAATATCATATTGAAAAGTTCACAAAAATGGCTTTGAACTGCACTGCAGCCTAAACCTCACAATGAGGCTCCAATGAGGCAGCATTAATCATGTGAAAGGGGCTGTATCTGTGTGAATGTGTGCCATACTGGATGTGTGCTCCACATAGCCACGCTGCGCTGCCCACTGCCCTTCACTTCTCCTTGGTCCAAATGCAAGCGCTCCGTGTAATCAACTGGAAATAATGGGGAAATCAGTGCACTGGCCATAGCTCATAATGGACAAATAGCCTTAAATATGAGCATGCAAATGTGCAGGCGGCTGGCTCTGCTGCACTATAAAAGATTTATAACAAGCCCTATCGGTTACCATCTGCAGGGACACAGAAATGAGCTTGGGCCTATAAAGTCCCTGCTGTAGCGGATACTGGTTCTTACAAGGTGCTAACTGTTTTATTTTATTTGTTCACACTAAATGGTTTAATAAGAGGGAGTGAACTGCAGGAAGGCCATGACCTGTGTCTCGTAAAAAAACCAGAAATGATCAGGGTAACCCAGAGGATGCACTAAATATAAGTTCTAATCACATCCCTCTTCGGAGTCTGAATATAATTTGTGCCTTTTTATTGATGTTAAAATACTTTTTTCTGGCTGCTGGTGAAGACTTGGATTTATTCTACTAATGCTTAAACTGAAAAGGTGGAAGAGAAAGCTATAAATTTGTTTTTCTCCTGCTAGTGCTAGACAAACACTCAGTGATTTGAACAATATGGTGACTTTAGACTGTGTTTGTAACTATAGCAACCGCTCATAAGCTGAAAATCCATATGTGCTGGTTGTCCGTATGAAGTCAGTAACCAGGATTTTTTTAGTAATTCTGAAGAATTAAGAAAGAATATTAAATGGGAGTTAAAACCCTGTCAGCTCAGAAAATAAGGAGGAGAATAAAGCCCTCTCTCTACTTAAAAGGATGAATGTGCACTGAGAAAATCTCAATGGAAACAGCAGAGTTGTGGACTAATGTAACTACAATTGTGTGGTTTCTAAGAGGAGCAGGTCAGAGTTCAGGGACACAGTTTCTGCACCTCTTCTGTTCCATCTAACATTAAATGTTGTCATTTACAGATTCTTTGTTGCTCTGTAAGCTGAGGCATTCCTCTTTACAGCTTAAAGTAATTTGCTCAAAAGCCAGAGGCAATATAAAAATATATATGTCTTGTCTTATTTGCATTTTATCTTCAGTAGTGAAATGCTCTGTTTTAACAGTTATCACAAAAAACAGTGTGTAAACTGGAAGTAAGTGTTTTATATAAATAGAAAAATGTGCCACAGCGTCAGTGTCATTGGGTTTCCTTGTTCTATATTCAGATATAATATTGTTTACTGGCATAACTTGTACACACTCCTAATTATAACCGTAGAGCACAGGATACTGTAATAATTGCCTTGTGCAGTTTAGAAATAGACTGTAACCATTCTGATAATACTGAGTTCAGTCAGACATGTCCTTCAAGATGCATAGATGATATAAAATTTATGAAACTGACAAAGACTCTTGTACTAAGCCTGAGCTCTGCTGTAGAGAACCTGCTGTAGTAATATAGATAAACCGCATGACCCCAGTACTGTATGGTCTCTGCTTTTACCCTGCTCTTTCAAACCCCACCACTCACGGTGCTCATTACTTCATTCTCATCCTTCTTGTATCTATGATTCCTAAATCAGAGGGAGCTGGCTATAGACTCATCTCCAACACATTTCCTTTCAGCTTTCTGCTGTTGAGTGGAGAATGTTTCGTATCTAGATCATAAAAATTGCGAATGCTGAAAGAACCTGCCACGCTTGGTGTTATACAGTTGAATACTGCTTCCACTGCTGCATAGCGCCAAATTTCACAAAATATATTCTGAAAGTTCTATTGAAAGGATAAAGCAATGCCCTTGTGTGAAAAGAAAATGCATAAATTGTGTAAAGCACAGAGAGAAAAGTTGCACTTTTGACTAATAATTTGACTTTGTGGTAGTAACAAATATCCTACTGATGTGAGATGGGAGTTATTTTTTGCAGCTGTCACAAAGCAGTGCCTCCAGTGATGCTAGAGGAGAAAAGAGACGTCTGTTCCCCTCTGGGACAGGTATAAAAGCATGTCGGGCTAGTCTCATGAGAGTACACCTGGTGTACACCTGTCCACACTGTCCTGTCCCAGGGCAGGGTCACACATCAGGACAGACACCGGCAAAGGATACAGAACATTTAACTCCTCAAGTGAAATGCTACATTTTCAAAAAATAAGCCACTGATTTTCAGTTTTTGTTTTGATTAGTTTGATCAATAGACATGTAAGAGCTAAACTGATAAAAACAATGGAATTTTGGGAATATTTAGTACTACAAAACGTTATTAGAAAGGTGTGGTAAATTTGCTTTGGTGACATAATCAATCATATCAATACAATCTGTTGTGTTCATGCTGTATTTGTCTTTCAAATAAACCATAAATAAATACAGATTTGGACTAGAAAATGGGATCTTCTTGTTTAGTGGTTCACAGACTGTGGTACATGCTCTGTAGTTATAATAACAATAATACAATATTTGACAAGTTTAGAGTCAGTTTAATCCACCTTTCTGTCCTTTGGGATGGTCTTTGTTTAGAAGTTCTATGTCCCATTTTAGACCTAATTTAGACATAGTCCTGTTTCAAATTTAATTTTGACCTGGTGGTACTCAGAAGGCCAAATGTGCTTAATGTTTTTTTGTTTAGTGTAAAAACATAAATAACTTGATTATAATAGATTATAAAAGTTTTGACACTTAATATTTAACTGTTCAAGTGTTTATATATAATTTTAATAATGCAAAGCTAAATTGACACATTACATGCATTCATTATATCCAAATTTCAACATGCCAGATTTAAGAGAAAATGCTCAGCTAAGACTCTTCCATCAAATGTTCGTGTCAGTTCTGTCTGCTGTTGACTCTGTCCTTATTAGTGAGCGTCTACACTTGTCACTGGTGACATTCCATTGTGGCAGATGTTCTCAGTCTCAGCAGCTGAAACTGAATATGTTTACCACCAGAAATCTGCAGCTCTACACAAGACAGCTGCTGAATCACAACACCACAAATGACGTTGTGCCAGTAAACATATAAAAATACAGTGATGCACTGTATGTTAATGTTGGGTGATTGCTTTGCGACTGTGCTGTTCTCCACTGTCTCTACTGCTTAGGGCTGACTGTAAAGTTTTCAACAATATTAAAGGTGGACTATGTAACTTTATCTGGTGGAGGCTCTGCCGACTCTTTGTCTCTATGGATGTTATTGCTTTGCCTGAAAGATTCCTCAGTATGGCATCACAGTTATCCATCTCAACAGGCCGTTACAGGTCATATCTGTGGAGAGGTGACACTGCTCACAGTAAGAATACATATTTTAAAAAAAAAAAAAGTTTTCTAATTGAATATAGATAGGTTTAATGCCGTACTGAAACAGCCGGTGGTATACCATTATATATCCCTAAAGTACACAGTGCACTTTTAACATTATTATATAACAGAACCACCTCTAAGAGAAGCAAAACAGTAAATAGTCCATGTCTTAATTACAGTAGCTAAGACTCTTCGCTTACTCCAGCCAAGACCATCAATACTGACAGACTGTACTAATGGACACAGAAATCATTGGGTCCAACTTAAAAAGTAATTAATTAGGTGCCGCAATGCACTTAATTTGTCTAAGGAACTAAAAAAGTTACTGGAAGCAAGTCTCAAGAACAAAAGTAATCAAGTTGTCCTGATGGCCATATGGGACAGCATTTCTGAGTGAGAGAGGGGATGCCAAGAAATCTTGGAAAAGTGCTGACTGACAGACACTATAGGCACATTCTTCTCATCGAAAAATACTGGGCAGCTGTACAGGGTTTGGCAACTATCCCACCTAAAATTTAAGCAAGAGATTTATGCATTTTGTTTTTGGAGAACGAAAGAAAAAGCAACTGGAGAGGGCTGGAAGTGATGGTGTTTTTATTGAGAGGAATGTGGATGAGCTGTGCACCAGAAATACACCTTATGTTATCTAATGCAGGGAGGGGAGGGACACCTTTGTCTTAAGGGCTATTACTCGCCTCAAACTGCCCTGATACGCAATCTGATGACCCTATTAAATGAATTCTCCTGTTAATCCTGTCTATTTGTCTGCTTTTCTTTTATTACTGAAAATAAAGTTAGAGCATGGGGTAGGGGTATTGAATATGTCAGTGAAGGAGGAGGCCTAGTAAGAGCAGAGTTATAGGTGGTTTGAGAGAAGAGAAACAGCCAAGATGTCAAGAAGATGATACAAAAATGATATACAGTTGAAACCAGAAGTTTACATACACTATATAAAAAGACACATGTGCATTTTTCTCAGTCTGACATGAAATCAGACTAAACTTTTTCCTGTTTTAGGTCAAGTAGGATTACAAAATGATTTCTATTTGCTAAATGTCAGAATAATGAGAGGTGAGAGGATTTTTTTTTAGACATTTTTAAATGATTTTCCTCAAAGGCAGAAGTTTACATACATTTCATTAGTATTTGGTACCATTGCCTTTAAACTGTATGACGGTCAAACGTTTTGGATATCCTTTCACAAGCTTCTGTCAAGATCCCAGTCTGCCCTGTATTTTTGTGCTGTCCTTCTCCCTCCCTTCTGTGTCTTGTCTGGAGCTGGGTGGAGATCCTGGTTCCTCCCACACACACCTGCATCTTAATCATCAATCAAGCTGCACCTGTGAGGACAAAATTGTTCACGTATCCAAAATGGTACAGTTCTGCTTGGCTCAGTCTAGTTTTTGCCTCCAACCCACCTCTCCACGACCAGTACAAACATCTCAGCCTCACATCCAGCTCCCCTCGACCGGTACGACCACCCCAGCCTCTGACCCTGCGACCCATGACCTGCTCCAAGACTACGGCTTACGACACCACTCTCAACTCTCTGCTCTGTCTACCTTCATTCACATTACCGTCCCTGTAAATAAACTTTGTTTAAACCTTTTACCTAAGTCTGAATCTTTGGTCCCCCTGTCAGTCGATATGACAGCTTCCCACAAGAGTTGCAGGAATTTTGGCCCATTCCTCCTGACAGAACTGGTGTAACTGAGCCAAGTTTGTAGGCCGCCATACTCACACAGGCCTTTTCAGGTCTGCTCATACATTTTCAATAGGACTGAGATCAGGGCTTTGTGATGGTCACTCCAAAACATTGACTTTGTTATTCTTAAGCCACTTTGTAACCAGTTTGGCTGTATGCTTCAGGTCATTGTCCATTTGGAAGACCCACTTGCGCCCAAGCTTTAACTTCCTGGCTGCTTCAGTATTTCCACATAATGTTCTTTTCTCATGATGCCATTTATTTTGTGAAGTGCACCAGTCCCCCCTGCAGCAAAACAATCCCACAACATGATGCTGCCACCCTCGTAATTCACAGTTGAGGTGGTGTTCTCAGATTTGCAAGTTTCCCCCTTTTTCCTCCAAATGTAACAATGATCATTACGGCAGTGCAATTTTAGTTTCGTCAGACCACAGGACATGTCTCCAAAAGTTAAGGTCTTTGTCCCTGTGCATTTGCAAAACTGTAATCTGGCTTTTTTATGTTTCTTTTGGAGTAATGTCTTCTTCCTGCAGAGTGTCCTTTCAGTCCATGTCGGTAAAGTCCTCGTTTCACTGTGGATAATGACACACTCTCACCAACTTCAGCAGCATCTTCACAAGGTCTTTTGCTTTTGTTCTGGGTTGATCTGCACATTTCAGACCAAAGCACGTTCATTTTTGGGACACAGAACCCGTCTCCTTCCTGAGCGGTGTGATGCTGGACATTCCCATGGTCTTTATACTTGTGTATAATTGTTTGAACAGATAAACGTAGCACCTTCAGGCATCTGGAAATCGCACCAAAAGGATGAACCAGACTTGTGCAAGTCCACAGTTCTCTTCCTGATATCTTGGCTGATTTCTTTTGACTTTCCCATGATGTTACACAAAGAAGCAGTGTGTTTCAGACGTGCTTCAAACACATCCTCAGGTGTGTCTTTAATTAACTCAAATGTAAAACCAAATCAGTAGCTTCCAATGACATCATCCTCTGGGTTTTCCCAAATTATTTAAAGGCGGAGTAAACTTACTATGTGTAAACTAGATAGAAAATAGAAATAATTTGAGTAATCCTATTTGACCTAAAACAGGAAAAGTTTAGTCTGATTTCATGTCAGAAACAAAAAGTGTATATGTCTTTTTTATATAGTGTATGTGATCTTCTGGTTTCAACTGTATATTTTTTTCAACTCAATTCCTCAGAACAGCCGTAATGTGCAACTGATTTATGTGCATAAACATAACATGCAAAGATGTTGTGTGTTTGAAGATAAACAAGAACAGAAAAATGCTGATAATGAAGAGGGTGGTGGGTGGAGGCCATGTTTGCATAATGTGAAGCGTGTGATCTGCTAGTATAATTATTGACAACATAAAGTAAACACGAAATGTAACCAAGACAGAAAACTTGGAAACACAAAAAATCAAGTATAACATTGATCTCTATTGATAGATATATCTTAAATTCTTATATTATGTATTTGTTGAGCATTATAACAAATACAAGGCCCAACTTCTGACTGCATAGCATTAAAATTCTTGTAGTGTATATGTCATTTACTGTATTTCTCCTGGCACTCATGGAATTCAAAGCCTAACTTGCAATGAACTGTCCATGCATAACCCTGGCACATTGAAAAGTGTTAGTAGTAGAGGTGGGAGAGGTGTCAAAAAGTTACAATATCAAAATATATGTTATGGAGATGTGCAAAATTAGTCAAAGGAGCATGTTGTCTACTAATAATAAATGTTTACAAAGGCAAACTTTCAAACACATACAGGTACATTTACAAATATTGTCATCAGAATAAAATGTAGATATTCTTTTTTGGTGTCGTTTCTAATTGAACTATATCTTAACCCTCACAAATGGAGGATCCAAAAGGAGGAGCCAAGTATTGCTCTTAAAGGGTGCAACTGGCAATAAATGACAAAAACGACACCCACAAGGTTATACTTTGCCAAACTATTTTTCTATATTTTGTTTATAGCTCTGTCCACAAATGCATTCAAATTTGTTGTGGTACAGCCTTTGTATTCTGCTCAGCCATCACAGAGGCGCACCTTACATGAAGCATAATACAAAAAGGGTAAAAAGCCTCTTCATTCTGCTGCTCTCTGAAGCTAATAGGAGCCGGGGAAGATTAGGAAAGACCACATAAAAGGGCAGCTCTGACAACAAGTGTGATACATCTAAGGTCAAGGAGATATCTCAAATACAACCATGACAGCAACACACAAGTGATATGAGAACACAGCCTGAACTCTCTATTTAATCATTAAAATAGGTCATTCCATTTTACCATATTATTTAGTAATATGATTTTAAGGGCACGCAGACGACATAATAAGTCTGTTTTAACATTTAGGTGCTTCACATTTTTATTCATTGTTGTGCAGAACATATGACAGACCGACCACAGACATCACACAGGGCACAGGCCAGAGCGGATCATCGGGGAGTTACACAGTGCGAATATAATGTCGTCTGAAAGTAAGATAAGTTATTGCTGCATCGTAAAACATAACCAATAAATAATAACTACTCTGCAATTATAAAATGAATAGGATCAGCTATGTGCAAACGTATTCACAGATAAATCAAGATACCTGGTCAAAACGAGACTTTACTTCAAACCAAACATAAAACTAGACCTTTGAATTTTTGCTTCTCTGATTTCAGGTTGAAATTATTACGGTGTCAACGTACTTATTCAACATAACAACTTGAGTATTAAGGTCAGTGTCATACTAAAAATATATGAAGTCTGAGCCCATGTAAAACACAGCACACACTTTAATACTCAACATTAGGGCTGCAACAATTAATCGTGAAAATCGTAAAAAAAAGCATAGTCATAGTTTGGTAATCATTATTAATATTTGGACTATACAGACTCTACAAACACATACAAAAACACACACCAAACAGTGACACTATCAAATCAAGTTAAAATTCAAATTTTCATTAACGATGCACTTTATTTGTAAATATTTTCTATTTAAAATACTTCAGTTACAATATTTCAGCCTATATTTGGTTAAATGAAAATTTAAATTTACAATAGAAATAATCGTTTGACTAAAAAAATAATCAATGGTTAGTTATTATTAGTTATAGCCATACTGAACATTTAATTTAAGCCTCAATCTCCTTATGGGAACAGCAAAATTCTGGGATAAACCGAGATTTGAACCAGTTTAAGCTGAAATGATTTGACTGTCAGGGATGCAGCTCTGTGTGGGGTCTATTCATAACTAGTTACACATTGTAATAAAAAGGTTAAAACCATATTTTGAAGTTTGAGTTCAGATGAACAGCTGTAAAGAGTGGCAATTTCAAATGTGTGTGCTATATTTGTTATTTCTATTATATAGCACACACAAAATGAAAGAGACCTCCTTAAGACACACACAAAGGTAAAAGATAGAAGGCTCTGCTCGTTCAATATTTAATAATATATTCCCATTCAAAGGATATTTTTTTGTTTTAAAATGTTAATCACTATAGCAACAGTCCCAATTTTTCATCATTCTGAAACTAATGGATAGTGGTAAAAAATAAGTGTAAAGTAATTAAGTGTACTTGAAAACTATTTTTTCCTCCTTGAGCTTCTGCTGACCTTTCTTCAAAATGTCATAACAATCATCCCCATTACTTTTTAGAGTATCTGGCAAACAATATAACAACGCAGCGCTGCCAATACATATTCTCCTTGGCTGAGGAGAAATCTCAAAGCACTCAAACATAGAGTAAAATGTTATGACACATTGCAAAAGCAGAAAGCATTGTGCCTAAATATTTCATCGCTCAACTCTTGCGCTGTACATCTTGTCATTCCATGGTAATCTCAGGTAACATTGACTAATTCACAGCTTTCAAAATGCTTATTCTCTGAAGGACGCTGCAGTGCAACAAATTGCTGCAGCATCAGTGTAGCTTGTCAGTAGTGATCAGCATCGCCTGTAACTGGGCTGACGTATAAGTACATTCAGATCTCCACAGGCTCGCCCCCAAGCCCCTTCACCTCTGCACTCTTTTTACAGCTATGTTAAGATTACTGTGAGACAAGAAATAGCAGAACTTTAACATCTAAACTGTAAGGTCTTTTATGTTTTACCTAAAAGACTGGGTAAGGATGAGCAGCCTCATATAGCGAATAATTCAAACTGACAGGATGCTGGCCATAGTCACATCGATATTTTTAACATCACATCATAACATTCTCTTTCCTCCATGACTGGGCTTACCCAAAACCGAATTGTACACAGGAAGCATTCGACACCAATAGTCAGGCGTGAGACTTGAAATCAAAATGCTGCTTATTTTCCTGATTATCACTGACCTCATGTGTCTTTGAGGCCACAATCTTTGCGGATGTCACTTCTGCCACAAAAACACATTTTTTAGCGAAGACTGAAGATAGAAATGATCATGCAGAAAGCCTCCCCTTGGGCTCAAACTATTTGACAAGCTCGTCTCATGCATCATTCATGACTTGTCACTTTAAATGACTCCACCACGATGTGACAAAGCCAAGGTTGTTACTCTTGCTTAGTTACATATTGACACAATTGTTAGCAGCAGTAACTAGCCGGAACTGGGTAAACCGCTACAATGGTGACCTTTAAATTTGGCAGAAGGAAAAGTGTTAGGAGTCTGTGCAAATTGGAATCAACAAAACCTTAAGACAAGGCAATGCTTAACACCTTACGCAATTACTGTGAGTGAATAAATGTTGCACAGATTTAAAAGGCCATATGTGTGCGAAAGAAAAATTGTGTCTTCCACAGGGGATAATGGAATTGCAACTGACTTGATAATTACTAATCACTTAAAGATACAAGGAAGACATTATGCTTTTGTAAGCTATAGTAGGAATCTATAAAGGCTTTCAGGTGAGTAACTGTGAGAATAAGTCATTTTAATCTAATCTGTCACATCAACACTACTTTATCATTACAAAAAGCTGGTCATACACTAGAGGAATGGATTTCACTGTTGTGTGGTCGATTTCATTATCAAGTATAATTGTAAAATCATGCTCTTTCTTCTCATTTAATATTACTGTGGCAAAGCAAGTTTATTTGTATAGCACAATTCGTACACAAGGTACAAAGTGTAATTATTCTGTAAAGCAAAGTGCTTTACAGAATAAGAAAGATATTAAAGTCACAGTCGAACAAATCAAAACATAAATAATCACAAATAAAATTAACATTAAAGGAGAAAAGTGTAGAATAAAAACCTTCAGTGACATGCAGCTAAACAGAATTGTTTTGGATTTAAACACTGTCTCACATCTTCAGGAAGACTGTTCTAGGTTTTAGCTGCATGTGTGAGGTAATGTTCTTTAATGTTCTGTTCTATTCTATTGCATGTGTGAGGTAATGTTCTTTAAAAAGAGGGTATTTTACTTCTATGAGATATTGACTGCTAACACATAACATATTTAGATCACCATGTTACCTTTTATTTATTTGAAAAGTGCTACGTTCTATGAAAACATTATATTATATATTATTATGTGTGCAGTTTTGTATCATGCTTTCGTATATTTATGGAGAACTGTCATGTGGAAGCACAGATGACGTCGTGGGGTGAGCAGCACTGGACAGAATCTTACAGCTGATGTAAGATTAGGACGGTTCAAACTGGGCCCAGGAGACATGTTGAACATGCGTGGATGATATCTAAAACCTCCTCAGGCATGTTTTTGATGCAGGAATATTAACACTGTAGAAAGCTCAAAAAATCGTTTTCGCAATACCCCCTCCTTAAATGCATTATTTTACAGTATTGTTTTTAAGATTATTAACAAAAAAAAAGGTTTTGTTTTCTGTACAACAAAGCAATTACATTACATTCAAACATTCAAAGCTCTGTAAGGCTGTGGTGAGTGACAGCTGGATTTAACCAATCACAGTGAAGTGGGACCTCTCAGAAAAGGCAGATGATTTTATTTACCTCATAAAATATCTGTGTAAACCCTCAGTCATCCAGGTCTGGTCCATAGCAAAAAAAAGTTAAAGTAAAGTTAAAATCTGTCAACTGGACAAAGGGTCGTTAAGGGCTGAACAGGGTAGCTCCAGCTGAAACTGGAGACAATAGATGTTTACAGTTTCAGTGCAGTTAGCCCCTCCCTGCAGATAGATATAAGGCAGACGTCACCAGCATCTGACCAGAACTGAAGAAGCGGCTTGGATGAGCAGCGAAACGTCTTCACTCCTACAACAATTTGTCCAGTTGACAGATTTTAACTTCATCTTTTGCTATTTACCTCATAAGGCAATAAAAGATACAAAATGCACAATCATGATCTGACTCCCAGAAAATTGTGATATTATTTTTGTTATTTTGTCAACCCCTATTTCAAAGATTAAATTGGCCCAAAATGCATTCAGTTTGTTATGACTTGCCCTTTCACCAAGCATTAATCCCTCTTTAACCTTTTTAAGTATGGGCCGACCCCTGCTTGCCTACTTACTGTTGATTGTATATAAAACAGAGCCAGTGACTAACCACAGTATATTATGAAATAGAAGTATGGAGGAGGTGGAGGGGGAGAATATCTGGCCTCATCAAATGTTTGGTGCTGGTGCATTAGTGAGGCCGTCCAGTGCCTACACACTCCAGCACTCTAACATTAGCTTGTGTCTGCGCGCACACACGGGTGACTCATGGCAGAGGAGGATAGTTAGTGAGAATAAAAGACTTTGGAAAAATTGACCAAATGTCATCAAAGTTTGTGGCATCTAGCAGCCGGCCTTCACAAGTTTACTTCTGCACTGTGATGCAACTGCTTGTACTAAGATGGGTAAATACCAACCTAAAAGTGATAGGATGGTTGACTTTTCACCCTTAAATAAGCCTTCAGGCCAGAAATCGTGCAAAAAAGACTATTGCAAAGGTGTTCCGGGATCATCTAGTTGAGGGGTAAATTGTTTCTCCCTCCAGTCATGTAGTCCTTATATAATAGGGCTATGGCACAATGATAAAACATGAATTGTTTCATAAAAGACCCATATCACTAGAGTTAGTATTTGTCCCCATCTTGCAAAAATAAAATCCAGTATCTTTTTTAAATTATGCTGGGCCATAGTGTTCCTGAGTGACCCTCAAAATATAATCTGGACCATACTATGTTTATATGGGCTTTTTGAGTCATTCTACAAACAACCTGAACCCAACCAACAAATTAGATACAAACCACTTTATTTTATCTGCTCCCAAAGTGACAAACTAGATCTCTCTTCCGTTTGAACCCAGACTGGTGATCAAGCTTTGCCCCAGTCTGCCCCTGACCTCTTCTCTTAATGGCTTCTACCTCCCGTTTCTACATTTATGCACACCATCAGCCATGTCCTGGGGCATCGTGTCACATCAATACATCCCACACGCACAAACCGGTCAAGATAATAAACCCCAAGTTCCCATTTTGTCGAAAGCAATTCAAAGAAAGTTTGCAGTTTATGCCTTGTGCTGACCTAAACAGGCTACACCGTCTGATGACTATAGAGTTCTTCAGCATTAGTCTGGTCATATATTTAAATGGAGAGAATGAGACAGAGAAAATGAAAGCTTGGTGAGAATTGATTTTTCCATATTGAATAAACTAAACACACACACACACACACACACACACACACACACACACACACTGCTGGACTATAGCCTTCCACCCTATTGATCCATGCTGCCAATAACACAGTCATTTGCCATCAAGGATTTGTTACAATCATTATATACTGACCTAACTAGAGAACAGCACAACCTACAAAATTGTACAAAATAATAAGAATAACTTAGTTTATGGACCCACACATGAATCTTATTTATTCACATTATTTTCTATCATTAGCTGGACAACAATTGACAAATTAAGTGCATAATAAACCAATGAGCTGTTAAAGAGGGGCATTTTACTTCTATGGAGATATTAACTGCTAACACATGATATATTTAGAAGTTACATTTTATTGTTTTGAAAATGCTCTATTTGACAACACAACATGTTTTATAAGATTCACTTTTGTTTTTGATGCTCTGAGTTTAGCCATTTCCCCTTCAGAGCAGCACAATCAGTGTGCATCCTGCAAATGAAGCTACTGCACATCACATCAGGATTGTCAAGTTGCTGTGTACAGTTTTTTTTTTATCATGTTTTTGGATAGTTATAGAGAATGTATAGAGAATGTGTGTGTGGGAGCTCAAAAAAATCAGTTTTGCATAATACCCCCTTTTTAACCAAGCAAATGTTATTTAACAGTTATTTAACAACATAAAAAATAATAATAGCAACAGATTCATAATTAATTTTTCATAATTTTCAGTTTTTGTACAGAATCAGCCAGTTCCTCCATCAGAGTTGAATCCAACACTGTGTTATTTTACAATGCAAGCCCGTGTCAGTATGTAAGTAGTAAGTATGGAGGGAAAGTTGTGACAAGAATAACATTTAAACCCTGCCAGAATGTGTCAAACTAAATCAGCACCTGCCAATCGCCTGTGACCATTATGCAATATACAGCTCTAAAATAAGACGTGTGTAGTTTTGGGAGGTTTTCAAGCGCTGCCTTAGTAACTGTGCAGGCTGCTCCTAATTAGCAGCTCACTGGTGTTTGTCATCCACAGTGTATCCAAAGATTAAGCGTGCCAATGTACTTTCATTTAACCTTTATTTTTACAATGTAGCTTCTTAAACGACAATAAAGGTTGCTGCCGCTCTCATCAAGGCCTCCTCAAAGTGAGTTCTGGCTCAGGTCTGAATTTTTAATAGAGACATGATACAACATCACACGGTAAATTGCATTTGTGTTTCAACCTTGCTCCTCACTCCCAGGTGAACTCTAAGAGATGAGATGAATAGAGAATATGTGAAGTCACTTTCAAACCAGCACTGAATGACAATCAACAAGTTTAAATGCAAAACACAAGACGTTTTACCGGGGGGAGGGCAATATGCTAAAAAATGAATATCACGATTTTCTTGAAGTCAGATCATAGATTCTATTTGATCACGATTCATGTAAATATTGCATCTTTATATTGCCTTGTAGAGGGAACTAAAATTGTCTGAAATTCTTCATTGCAATTTTGTTAGATTCACCACTGTCACTAAGAGCATTTCTAAGACTTTCTAAGACTAAGAAGAGAGGCGAGGGTGAAAAAAATATCTTTGGAGTTGCATCCAAGAGAAAATTTGTAAATCAATAATTCAATCTTACAAAAATAGCATATTATCACACGATTTGGTTTGCAATTTGATATGATATCACCCAACCCTGAGTCAAAAAATGTTCTGCTTAGTGTTAGTGTGAGAGCAGCTATAATGGGATTAGAACCAGTCCACTATTTAACCATAATTTCCCAGTTTCTAAAAATATAGACCTTGGCTGTTGCGGGAGAAAGGAACAGCCAATCTGTAATGTTGGAACAGATTAACGACAAAAGAGGAGGGAACTACATGTCCCTCTGTTGTGCAAAACAGAGGGTCAAAGTGAAGGTTTGTTTTCTAAACCCAAACGTGATTGAGATTTGGGGAAAAAAACAAGAAAACAGCTTCATATAGATCATGTAACATTCAGCGATCTCGGCTTTCAGTCCAAATATTGACTTATTCCACCCTTATATATAGCCACTACCTCTCTGCTTCTACTGCTCATTAGTACAGTGCATTCAAGATGTCTGAAAAAGAACTGCTTTTACCATTACACTCTATGCTTACTGATGCACTCTCAATAAATGTTTGTGCCGCTTGAGTAACCTCCAGTACTGACAGGCTCCAAGATTCTAAAAAATGTTCCAAGCTTGTGTTCATCCCTATGGCTCCAAGTGCGTAATGTGCATCTTTTCATCACTCGCAACTGCTTGAGTGCCCTTGAGCAAAGTGCTGACCCTCGGTGTAATTACAGCAGTACAAGGCTGGACTGGACACTGTGCTGATGTGTGACTGTGTGAATACAATGGCCTGTTTTTCCACGACTTCAAGGCTTCAGCGCTAACCACCAGTGACCACGACCACGGAGCAGGGGGCAGTGCAATTATTTGTGATCGATCGCAGTTATTGGTTTGAGGCTCTTTAATTGACAGGTCTGCAGCCAATCACGCAGCAGGAAAAGAGCAGGGTTTGGAAACGAGTTGTGATTTTGGATTACATTTTGTGTGTGTGTTAATCAGGACCGACATGGACAGCATTTATTTGTTGCTTTAACTGAGGTTTATTATAAATTTGTGTCTTGTTGAAGTTCTTGAAACTATTAAACATAAATAATAACAAAATGATGAACAAATTATTTTACTATTGGAAAATTAAACAATATTCTTCTGGTTTGTAAGTGTAATGTAAGGAATTAAAGTAGCAATAGTATGGTTAATTGGATAGCTGGACCGAAAGTGAAGTCTATGGTCATTTTCAATCAAACAAATGAGTGCATGGAGTATTATATCATACATATCGTGTATATCATGTACTATACCTGTTGATGGGATTAACCACTTGCTTAGCTAACTGATTCAGGTTTGAAGATAGTAATGGACGTCGCAGGAAATACTCTTTGCTTTGGATCTGCAACTCAGCCTCTGGATCAAGTTTCTATTTCTGACGGATGCCTTGTTCTTGTGTGATCTCCTACACTCAAGTTTTGATGAAATAAAATGTATGTAATAGAATTTTTTGTAAACCATTGACTTAACATGGATGTACTGAGACTGAGAGAGATAGACAAGTTGTTTAATGCCCTAGTGTGGAATATTCCAGTGATAGCACTAGCATCTCAATGGAGACAAGTAGGTGATTTCCTAGAAAAGTTACATGGTTAACTTATGATACAGTTAGCGTTACAGTGGGGAGTTGCTTTCTCCTCTTTCACACGCTGACATACAAGTGCTGCTCATCTTCAGCTTCTCTGGAATTACTGAATTACGGCGTTTAGAAAATCACTGTGTTTTACCCAATTACAGGCCATTGCACTCTATCATCCAGCTGGTAAATCTGTGACAGAACGCGAGACGGCTGCATGCATTAGGAGGACCCATAACTTGGCAGGTGCGAGAGTAAATGTGTGAGTAGGATTTCAACCATTCGGAATCTGTCAAATCTGGAAGAGGATTTGAGCTCGAGAACAATGGTTTTGCGTAGGACTGATTTAGGCTGCTCAACAAGTCAGTGTAATAATGTAGTGTGGTTAATATAGAGTATACTATGTGTTAGGCTTGGTGAGTTTTTTCTAGTTTTGGTTTTAGACTTTTAGTGTGGTTCATGTGACATTGTGTGTAGTGAGTTGAACTATGGCACTGGTTTTAATTGAGGGATTCAGTGACAGTTTATTTCCTGTTGATTAATATAAGTAAGCAAATCCCAAGGGTGTAAATCTAGTAGTGTGAGCTGGGCTTGGCAGAGCTGAGATGGAGCGGTGTCAGTACTTACAGGCGTGTGTGACAGAAAAGCTGTTGGATGACTCCAGGTTGTCCACATTGTAATTGAGGTGGAAGGGTTTCTCTGTCACATTCTGGTTGGTGTTATACAGCTGGACAGCAAACCTGAAGGCGCTGTGCTCCTGGACCGTGGAGCGCATGAACAGTCCACCTACAGCAGACAAGACAATGTCACACAACAGCCTCTCATTAGTTCAGTCCAACAGACACTTCACGGGCCTTGTTTTGTCCTTATGCGCAGGACAGACGCGTCTGTGCGCGGCTGTCACACTATGAGCCATCTCCAGGACATGATGACAAGACTTAACTTCACAGAAGTCAGGCCATGTCACGTTTCCTCACTAAATAATGCACTGCAGAGAGCGTAAAAAGACTATTTGGATCAACTCTATTTTTACCCCGCCGCCCACAGGACGCTGCAACGGGCTGAACTTGACAGAGAAAAGAAATGAGCCTCAACAAAGAGATGCAGCCAGTGCAGAGAGTATCCCAGTGCAGAGAGTACCCCAGTGCACAGAGTACCCCAGTGCAGAGAGTGCCCCAGTGCAGAGAGTACCCCAGTGCACAGAGTACCCCAGTGCAGAGAGTGCCCCAGTGCACAGAGTACCCCAGTGCAGAGAGTGCCCCAGTGCAGAGAGTGCCCCAGTGCAGAGAGTGCCCCAGTGCACAGAGTACCCCAGTGCAGAGAGTGCCCCAGTGCAGAGAGTGCCCCAGTGCACAGAGTACCCCAGTGCAGAGAGTGCCCCAGTACAACTTACCTATGTTGATCTGATTGGGGAAGCCTGCCCGCGCCTCTACAAAAACACACAGCAAAACAAAGGTTGCTGCTTTTGTTCGAAGCCACATTTTGGTCGGAGAAGTAAAATAAACTCCCGCGTTTGAGATGAAGCGAGGCAAACCATGAACATGTACGAAAGAATCCACAAGATGCGGTCGTCAGCTCGCTCTCTCTGTGTCTCTTTCTCTCTTTCTGTCTCTCTGTCTCTGTCTCTCTGTCTCTCTGTCTCTCTGTCTCCTGTGTCTCTGGCAGAGTGCACCAAACACAGAGTGTGCCAGCGCAACTGCAGCGCTCTGTGTCTGTACAGAGGCGCTCTGTGAGTTAAAGATGGTGGTGGGACCGTGTGGAGCCGACGCGCATCTCCGTCCTGTGGATGGGCTGCATTCAAATGTGCCACAGAGAGACGGAGTGAGGGCGGGAGGGAGGCAGAGGCGGCAGGGGGCGTTCATCAAACTTGGTCCGATGGTGAATTATAATAAGAGCAGCCCCCCGTCTCTCCTCACGTCACTGCAGAGCGAGGCGGTGCAGATCGTGCTGCAAACACTTGAACCAAGACACCCACACCACTTCTGTAGTAGGCTCAACTCAGAGATGCGCAAAACCTGTCTCCAGAACATTTAATCGCATAATCAGCGAATAATGCGCTACTTGAATTTGTCTGGACTGCGCCAAAAAGTGTGCGGAGATTGGCTGTGCGTAAAACAGCATCATTTATCATCACTGTGTCTCTCATTCACCAGCTCCTTGCCTTCTTTGTCGTTGTGTCTCTTAAAAGCCTTGAACACAAACTAAAACAAGCTCATTAAACAGTGATATGCGCTAATGGGTCGGTGACACTGTGGCTTTTATTCCTCATGAACCTGCTTCTGTCACTGTAGTTTTGAAGTAGGCTGCAGCTCTCCACACTCTCACTTACCCTGAGAAGCTGTTTGCATAGGTCTTTAGTTATTCAACTATATGTGTATTTAATTTTGTATTAGAACATCTTTGCACCTTTAGTTGGTGGTATTATGCTCTTATGTATTTATTAGTCTAAATATAGTGCTGTGAAGCATCCCTGTGCAGCAGTGATGCAGCTCTCCTCTCAGTGTAATCTGAGGCTGTCCCCTGCAGGTCTCCCTCTGCACTTAGAAGAGAACTAATGCTGTGATTTATCATTATTTAATCACTAGTTGCCAAGTTGCCTCACTAATGATATATATTAGGCTTGTAATTGACTAAGTGCTGCTCTTGGGAAAAAGTGTGGCACTGTGCTCTATGTTTTGTACATTGAAAATCTAATTTAATAATTGTGCCATGTATGTTTTTCTTTATTAATAATATGAACTTGTGGAACACAATTTACTTACCACAAGTGTGAAATAGGCCTATGCATTAGCAGATTCAAAAGTTATTTTATTTCAGCTTTATATGGGCCATGCACTGTAATTTAAACCAATATTTCTTTTATGTGTGTTTGAACGTTTACTTGTCCAAGAGACACAGTTGTGGTAAACACGTGGAATTTACTGACTATTACAGCTCATGACTGTGCTTTCTGCTCTCTCATCTCTTTAAAAGAGATTGGATTGGCATAATATTACATTAGTGTCGCAGTGGAATACAATATCAAGTAGAAATCAATGGGACTGTTTTAGACCTGTCTCTGTTGATGCATATCTGATTTAATGTTTCACATACAAGTCTAATCTTTCACCGGTGTAGTTCAGAGATTCACACAAGTTTTGTAGTTTTGCACTGTTGCCTCATGGTACAAAACAAAAATGTACCATTAGTACAGGACCCAGCAGTCAGAGACATAAACCCTCCAGACACTGTGATAGTGTCGTCCATCCCAGTCTAGTACTGTCCAGTCTGGCTCTGCTTCCTCTGTAGGAATGTTACACATCGGATGATGAAGGCTGGGATAACAAGGACTGAGCTGGCAGTGAGAGCCTTCAGCACAGCACAGACATGGAGTTTCTAACATGACTCTTACAAACAGAGGGAGCTTAATATTGTTAATATTGTTAAACCTGCACTAAACTGGACACATTATAACACTGGTCACTAAATAACTCATGTTGCACTGTTGTTGTTGTTGTGATGCTACTATTGTATATATTCTACCTCCTGCATGCCCTTATTTGTATTCATTTAGTGTGTTTTTTTGTGTGTGTGTTGTTGTATGTCGCACTTTATCACCGAAGTAAGTTCCTAGTCTGTGAGCTCTGCTCACGGACAATGGCAATAAAACTTCTTCTGACTCTGATTCTAATATTTGCCTTTATACATAGTTTGAACTGACCCTACAGGTTCTAGTGACATTGTACCCATTTTACAGACAGTAAGGGTGCATTCACATTTGCATGCAATCTACATCAAAACTGGGACTAAACTGGGACGAAATACGGAAGTCAATTTGACCAGGACTAGACTCACGTTATGCAGGCTCGAGTGAATTTGTTTTATTTTCGAAAGAAATAACTGGTTGGAAATGCAGTGGGAATGGGTGTTTTTTCATTGGTCAAGAAGCTGCAATGAACAAGTCCTCCTCACAAAACCAAACATGCAGATGAATATGGATTGTGCTCAGCACATCACTGCAGCTCTCTGGCACTCTTCAAGCATAACCCTGTTCTTCATATAAAGCTTTTGCTGGTTCCAAGCCAAGAATTATGCGCACAAGTTGTAGGCCTGAGGGAGCAGCATGGCCTGAATTCTTGCATATCCAATGTTAGCACAGAAAATACAGCTACCAATCACTCATCACACATGTCCTGTAATAAAGTCATCTAAAGTGACGTTTTAATAAATGGTGACTTATAATTACAGTGAGAGAAAACACATGATTTTTATTTCTAAAGTGTTCATCAACGGGAATGTTGAGGGAATGTTTTTCAGCAAGTCAATATTTGTTTTGTATTTATTTATACTATCCTCTGTTCTGATGAGAATATTTTGAAATGAAGAATTTTAATTTTAAATATTGATAAAAAAAATTATAAAAGTTACAACACTTTAATTTAATTTGCCACAATTAACAGCATTACTTTTTCAGTAAAGGCTAAAACAAAACCTGAACATATGTGTATAGTTTATAGTACATTCTGCCGTCTTAAGACGACTGACTCTAACCGAGGAAGTGCTTTTTATGAAGGACAGAAGTCTAGGGCTGGAATATTTCCACTCTTGGTTCCTGTTTGATTCCAGTCTGAACATTTATAAAATTACATTTGTAATATTATATTTGAGAAATACTGCCTTGATGGAGGTCTACAATTCCATTACTGCCATTGTGCTATAACAACTGCTGAAAGCCCATATTCCTGCACATCTCTATTAAAGTGACATTAGGGCTGGACCCATAGGGAGAGACAGAAGAGCTTTGATGCATGTGTCGCCTCATTTCCTTGGGCACATAATGAAATGAGTGTTGGTGCAGGATAATTAGTGATAAAAACCACTAGTAAACAATGTTTTCTAAAGCAAACAGAGCACAGTGTGTAGAGTCATTATTTATTCTCAGTATCAGAGAGAAAATAAAATAGTATATGCGCTAATTGAGCTGGAGAGTAGTGTCTTTAATCATCATCTTCATGCATGTTGGTACAGTAAGAACCTGGTGGAATATCAAGCATGAGATTAAAGGGAATTAATGATGATTTTAATATGCAAGACGGGATGCTCATATTGTAACAGAAATAGGCTGATGCAGTGTTTCTCAATCTATGGTGCAGGTTACACTGGTGATGGTTGTATTTTTTTTTTTTTTTTTTTTTTTTGTGTGTGTGTGTGTGTGTGTGTTTGTTTGTTTTATAAGGGTATCACAATCACATTTGACAAGCCAGATGCATTGTTTTGAGTGCTTTAGCACAAGTGCTAGTTTTCACTTGTGCATGGAAAATAATAATATAAAACAATAAATAAAAACTAAATATATAAAGGTTGCAGTTTCAATATGATTTAAGCTCAACAAAAAGTTAGCTGATAAAATGTGTCAACAACAGTAAGAGTCCATATAAAATCTCTTTCATGTTTGAGCCTGAGCTGCAGCACAGTTTGACTGAAGTGTTCTGAGATTTTCCACACGTCACATCGCTCAGTGAACCTGTCACTTCTCCTCCTCTTTGGGCTTTGGGCTTTAGGTGGGAAAGGAGCAGTGTCCCACCCAGTGCCCAAGCTCCTCACCAGGCCTCAAGCTCCACTGGGAACTAACCTCACATTTTTAATACCTACTCCCCCCCGTGTACGTTTTATAAAACAAAAAGAACTCTCACTGTTATGATTTATGATAAATGTAAATAAATAATAACATATTTGATTAAATAAAGTTATTTTAAACTGGCAGTGATAAGCTTGGGCATTTATAATCGAGAGGTCTACAGCCAATCGTCTCTCAGCAGCAGCCTGTGGTTTGGATCAGTTCAGTTTTTGTGTGTTAAATGGCGCACATAAAAAGTGTCTGGTTTATGTTCATGAAATTAATATTGAAAGACATTTTTATTTGTTGAAAAAAAAAAAAAAATCTAAATTTATGAGAGGATTTTTTTTTACATATGCCAAATGTGAAGCACAGAGGACAAAAACATGAACAGCTATTGTGCATTTAAATACTTACAACTTTATTACTGTCAGACATTTTGATCCCAATCTTGACACTGATATGAAAAATAGGAAATATCTCCTGTCTACTTCTGACGTATCTTCTGACTTGTAGTGCCACAATGGAAGAATCCAAAGGCTTGTTTTATCTCCTGTGGTGTAACGCATGTGTGGTATGTAGGTGCACACACGCGCACATGTCCGCTGAGTGGACAAAAGTGCAGTGTGCTGTAGTTGTGTGGTGTGACACTGATTGTATCTGACATCTCTGAGTAATCACTCCATTACAGCCAGTACATCTGTGTGTTTGACCTGTGGGTGATAAGCACTGGAGCTCGAGGCCACCCAGAACTGAGCAGCAGATTTATGTCAGGAACAAGCGGAAAAACTACAGGCTCCACAGTGAGTTTTCATTTGATCCAGAAAAAATAGGCCTTGACTAAGCATTTTCGGATGGCGTTTTTGATTCATAGGAAGCCTGGTGTAAAAGGCTCCACTGTATCTGGCAACTGAACTAAAATCAGAATTTGAGTTGGTGCAATTTTCATGGACTGCAGTCTTAACTGAGATAATAGAATGTCCTCTGCAAACCACCAAATATACTGTCCTTGTATGTAAAGATCTTGGATCTATAGTTTAGGCCTCTATACAAACATGTTCTGCAGAACTACAAATTTATTTTTGGGTTTTCTAGGCCACAATACAAATTTTAGAAGAAGAAGAACAGCATACAAGAACAGCAACAATGCAAAAATGTTCAACTTAGAATATTTTTAGGTTTAGTTTAGAATGTTCAGAATATTTTTTTTAATTATTATTATTTGTTTTTTAAAGGCACATGTTTGCAGCTGCCAGCAGCACTTCAAATGAGCCAAGAGGCACAATTGTTTTTTTCTCATTTTGTTTCTCATTTTGTTTTTAAAAATATTGCAGTGTTCATGCACTTAATAAATATGATTTTGCAAATCATTATTCAAATGTTCTATCAAAATGATTAAAACATAGAACACATGTCCTCAAATGTGGACATACTTTTTCTCAGAAACTACATGTAAATATAGTTGTAGAAAGATAATTATTTGTTTTTACACTCATCAGGTCCCGATCAGCCCAAATAACAAAGAAACATGTATAAAACCACCAAGAACTTGGGTCCTAGGAGGTTAATGCTTCTGGAGCTGTTTACAATGTGCGCTCTCAACAGAATCCTACTTTTTAAACATATGTTGCAAATCTAATTAAAAAAAAGAAAACAATTGAAAATCCCAAACTCTGCTTGCTGTGCAACCAAAAGAATTTTACGTTTGAGATTAAATGTTCCTATTTCAGAGGGGAAAAAATCCATGACACCCTGAAGATGACAAATGAATATGTGACATTCACACATTGCTCCCTGTTTACAGTCATTTCTTTATCAAACCCTGTCCTCTGCATCCTCTTCTCTTTCAACACCTGCAGCCACTGTCCCTTCTTTGTATCTCAGAGAACATTCAGAATATTCAGCTCGGTACCTTTCTTGTCTCTTGTCTTTAATGTGCTGGTCGCAGCCAACTTCAAACTCTCCAACTCTCACACTGTTGATTTCATAGTTTATGGGTCCAATAAAAAGAATAGATTACATTTTTCCGCAAATCAAATTTACAGCTGAGGTGACATTAGGACATTAAATGCATTTTATACAGCATTTTACTACAAATGATTAACAATATTTACAATTAGACATTTATTGTGAAGTTCTACTGCCCGTAAAAGTGGCTACACTACACAAGTGATATGCAATAAAATTAACTACACATTTGAAGTTGTGACAATTGGTGATGGAAGGGCTGGAAGAAATGTGTCTTAGGTAGTAGTATCACTGGAGCTGATTAGTAAATGAAGTAGGACACAGATAATCACAGTAATCTAAGCAGGATGTGGCCAAGGCATGATCAGGAATAACAACAGCGATAATTACGGCTTCATAACAATGCACAAGACAAAATTAGTTTGTGGTGGTTTGGAAGTCTTCAGTTGTGTGTCACGGAGAGCTCACATGTTCGGCTTTAGCATTTGTTGTTTTAGTTTCATTATATTATTGTTTTGGCATCCCAAACTATTTTAATGACAACAAAAGTAGTCAAGGTAAGACCTGTTAGGAGATGCTTTGCGTAGTAACACATTTCTTTGTATTATATTGTGGTAGAGGAGAAGTAGAATTAGTGGTCACAGTACAGTAAGTTTATGTAATTAAAATGAAGGCCTCATAAGTACAGATTTAGGTTCTTTCCACTTCTCCATGAGACAATATAACTCACAGCTGCAACGCACAGTCTGACCTCTAGAGGGACAATCCTGTGTAATGAATCTGCTGCTGCTTTATTTAGAAAATTCTCATTCTTTTTGCCTGGTCGATGAGGAAGACAAATGAGACCCAAATCCTGGAAATTTCTGTGATTATTTCAACAGTAAGAATGGAGCCAAGGTGCAGAGGCAACTGTCGAGGCGCGCATGAATATTAATGGGAATTTGATTAAATATTCCCATGTCTTCAACAGCACAATATCCCACAGGCAAAATGCTTTGAGAACAAAACAAATTAGCCAGACATTTTAATTATTGATGCTTGTTTTTTTTCTCTGTGTTATTATTAGGCTGATAAGGCTGTAGTGGGAGATGGAGAGACACATTGCTATCTCCCTTTTCTATTAAAACGTGTTAACGCTTGCACAAACATGTCCAAATTTAGACTAAACTAACCTAGACCAGGACTAAACCAGTACTAAACTCATGACCAAACCAAGTCTACATCAGCACTAAGTCAGGTTCAAATCAGGACCAAACAAGAACAAGTGTGAACGCAGCCTAAATGTGAGAATTAAAATACTGTGTTGGCAGATTTATACATCTAAATGCCAGACTTCCATTTATAACATAGGCAAACATTAAACTAAACACTAATGTATCCAAATAAGCACTGATAATTATTTTTTGCTTGCATTAGTCATTGTGATTGTATAAACTGTAATGGAAGAAAAAGCAGCAGCACCAGTTAAAGGTGCACTGCCCTGCTTGTCTCCATACAGATGTAAGGCACTCGCTGGAAATATTAACTGGATAAAGAGTCTATTTGTTCTAGTGAGTGAAGTTAGCAGTAGGAACAGTTATCCAGTATTTATTGTAGTGGTTTATAAGTAGCCAACTGAATGTACTAATAGCCGCAGCAACCAGTACAGTGCATTAACATTTCTTTCACTTCTGCAGACAATTTTACTTATAGTTTAGTTAAATATAAGAAACACTCCCACTAAATGACGCATTATTCTTTTCTCTGTACATTTGTGACTCATCTGTATAAAACCATATACTTGTAAATCACATGCAGGTGTTCAAATAGCTCGGGCGCTAACAGTCTCAGTGACACCATCAGCAACGTGTCACTGCTGGAGATCCAGATTACACCGAGCGTCCTAAAAGCAAAGTGCAATTACACCTCCAAACAAGTGTGTGATTGGCACAGGTGGAGCCTGCAGCGTGCGTTTGTGATGACATGATAACTGCTGTTGTTTTCTGCTGAGAACCACATGCTATAAAATGAAACACAAAATGGATTCAGCACGTTTCTCTACTCTCATATTAGTATTAGTGGGGTAGAAAAGGGGTTTTAAAATGTATGGCAATGTATATATAATGTAATGTAATATATTAATCAGTTTGTGACATAAATGTATTAGCTGCAGTCTCACTTTTTTGGTCCTAGATCGAACCCATTTCAGTCCTGACTTGGGTTGGTCCTGTGTTTTTGATCTGGTGAAAGTAGAATAGCAACCATACACCATGACTGTCATTAAGAACAACATAGTAGAAGCATTTAAACTAGAATTTATCATTTCTTGGTAATTGACACAAAAGCTCCCAATGTGTTTATTGCAAAATGTTCCATTAATCTGACCAAACTTTGCCAATATGCTGCACACAAGGAAAGAACATGAAATCAGGTTTCATTTTAAATTCACCAATTCATATTTTGATATCTTATGAATCTTCACATTTTTCTTGAATGTCACTTTGCAAGTAAAATGATAACAGACAATTTAGACCAAAAAAATAAGTTGTTCTGTTGATATTCAGGAGTTGTGTGGATGTACATAGTTTATAGGTGTATCTATTTTTGTCCTCTGGTTTTAAGAGCACAGCTGCAGGAGTGTGCTGCTGCTGCTGTAAGATTGGACTGTTGCTTTCCCCCTCCAACAATGCCCCACATCGGCTGCATCTATAAATAGTGTTACTTACTTGGATGGCTTGGCTCAGGCCGCGCCTGTGTCCACAGCTCTGGCCCTGTAGCGTGGCCTCCTGCCCTGGCTCTCTGCACTGGTGCTCCACACTTCTGACTGACCACATCACATCAAACTCACATCCAAGTCCAAGTCTGCTCAGACCTCAGGCCACAAGACCACCGCTACATCATTCTGGACAAATATTACATTACAACACCCTGTAACAACCCAGAGCAAGGCATTTCATCATTTTAACATTCAGTCTAGCAGGAGAATATTTGATAAGTGTGACATTATACTTCCAGGATGTATGTCGTGTAATTAGATGTAACTAACCTTGGCTGGTCTGATCTTTATGGTTAATCAAACACTTTTTTGTACATTGTCTTTTATTGTATATTTGGCATAATATTAGAGGACAAATAAAAAATATTTGTTTGTTAAGAAACAATTTAGAAAAATGTATCTTCTAATTATTTTTCGTATACAGATTATTAGCAGTATTCCAGGTTGGCATGACTCTGGTCCATAGGCTAAACTGTGGCCTGTTTTGATGCACAGTCTTGACGACAGGCCGTCCTCACAGCAGCAGCTGTTCTCATTTGACACACTGCACTGTGACAGTCTCAGCCCGAGAACCACAGGGACACATGCAGATCAAGTCTGTCAGAAACAACCAAACACTGGGACAACAAAAGTTAATGAGGTCAGTGAGCATCAATCTGGAAAATAAACAGATTACCTGTTCTTCAAAATGGATGAATGAAACAAAACTCCAGGTAATGAAGGAATAAGTTCAAATAATGAAAAACATCTGCATTTGTTTGTATGAAAGGAAAGACTCCCCAATTAATAATGGCAAACAATTAATCCAAGTTATTTGGATTAGTAATCCAGAGGCCAATAGACTGTGGTGTAATAGGGCAGAATAGTTGGGTTAAGAGGGTAACAACATTAAGAACATTCCTATGGATTTCAGAATAATAAAAAATTAGGATTGTTGCCATAGCGATTAACAATTTGAAACAAAGTATATCTTTTGAATCGAAAAACACTCCTCAAAATATTGCATATAAAAGGAAGATAAAACCTATGAATATCCACCTGCACAATGGGTGACACTGTTTGACAACATTGCCCTCTAGTGGGTTTAAGCTGAAAGCAAATTTGATCATTTAAGTTTAGATTATTTTTATTTATTTAATGTTTGCACTTTCTTTGACTGGTGTCTTAGATCTACATTTTTACTGCCCAATACTTTTTGGAATAGTAAAAATTTGTCACAAGATGCTGTCTATACAACTTTTCCAGATTTCCAGAGAAATGCATACATACATTGATTGGCATTTTAAACACACCACTGTAACCTGTACAGTACCTATTTATTTATTATTACTGTCACTTGTATTGTTGTGTAGATGGTCTGTATGTGTTGTGTTCTGCTGCTGCAAACCAAAGCTCCTCGGGGAAAATAAAGACGCCTTGAACCTTGAACCTCATTCTGGACATCTGGACACTATTAGTGTTATACCTTCACTTCTCTATTGTTTTTTTAAAAATATATATATATATATTACCCTTTCACTCACAGTGTAGAACTTTAAACTAATGCAACATTTATTAGCAGTCATGACAGCATGACAAATTGACCAATTAGATGGTCATCATGCTGTGTATTACTGTGCATCTCCACTGTGTAGCATTTTTTAGTAGTGACCTCTGTAAAGGGACCTTGGAATTGAATATATTGATTTTTCATTATGAATCATCTGCTAGATCTCATAAGAGGAGCTGAGCAAAAGCAGTTTTAGTTTGGCTAATACAGGTGCAATGCTTCACTTAGCTTCACTTTCAGTGCAACGTTAGTAATCAATCAGTAACTTGTATTAAACAGTAACCAAGTCCCATTTAAATAAATATATATGCATTTAATTGATGTCAAGAGTGGGTATCAATTAATCTAAATTAAAAATACAATGAAACGAGGCACAGGGAAATTAGATATAATAAAGTCTACTTATTTTATTCAGTATAGAAATAACTTCATTCTGAAAAAATGTATAAATAAAAAACAGAACTTTTACAGTGGAAAATACTTCAGTTGCATTTTAACAAACACAAAGCAGCCTCTTCGTTTGAGTCACTCATCCTCAGCATCACCATGACGTCCGTCTCTATGTGAACCTTTTATATTATTGTCCTGAGCAACCAGTCTCTCCTCCTCCTCCTCCTCTGCTGCCGAATCCTCTGAGCTGTTAACCACTGCAGCACTCAGGCTCTGAAGCTCCTCCAGCACAGACAGGAGACGAGCTGTCAGCATAGGAAACGGACAGCGGTCAAATGTAATGCCTCTAATGGATGCCCCGTATGTTTCATAAGACCAAGTGGTGGCAGTAGTAACTCTCGGGCAGGAGACTCACCATCTGCTGGTAGTTGAACCTTTGGCCCCAGAGTCGGTGTCTGTGAAGTGGTTTCTCTTTGTTCCCACGGAGCAGCGCCGCGTTGTACGGCCGTGTGGTTTATAAGAATAGACAATCCAGGCTAAATGAAAGGCAAGAATAAACATGTTTTAATCACAATAAAGCTTTTAAGTTTTATCAACTTAAAATAGGATGACACAATATATAGTACAGGAGGCCAATATGGACAAAAATGATCAGGACTCAAAAATGTCAATATTTAGATATTTTAATGATGCATCATGAATGTGCTAAAATGTTACTAAAAAAGCTGAAATATGACTTTATGCCCTTGTGTGGGAGATTATACATGTCTGTCTCTATTTGAGGTTTTAATGCACAATATTATCCATTTTTACATCTCCCACTATAAAACACACAAGTTGAAATGAACAAATAGCACAATGATTATGCTCCTGATTAAAAAAGTGTTAGTATTATTAATGAGTCATATGTAAATGTATTCACCTAATAAAAGCACACATTTACATATAACAAGAACAAATGAGATGTTTGGTTTCCACTAGAGTAAAATAACAGGTACACACAATAAATACAGAACCTGCTTTTTTAATAGAAATAAAAGCACACGTAATAGTTCACATTATTGCTTTATCAGAACTGAACTGACCGTAAAAATATCACTCTTTTTGTAGTACAATTAAGTCATCATTTTGTGTTGTCGAAAAAACTAAATTCATGTACCTCGCCCTGTGCATGGTCCCTTTGCAAATGTTCCTTCTTTTTGGTCGCCTGTCTCTCAAAGTGCCGCAGCGTCATTACTGTAGGAGACAATACAGACAGAGCAGAAGCCATGAGTAAATGATATATACAGTGCAAACAGCTGAGATCATATTAGATGGCTGTCTGCATCTCAGACACAACTATTCCCCAGTGTGGAGAGACTGTGCAGCTCCTCCTCCTCCTGTTACCTGCTCTGGTATGCTCAGCTCTGGCTCTGTTGACTTGATCCTCCATCTCTTTCAACTTTGCAGCACAGCGTTCCTCGATCTCAGACACCCTCTCCTCTAGGGCTGCACAAAAAAGAACAGACAAGATGAAAACAGATCTTCAGGGACACTCTGGAACTGACTGCATTTGGAGTTGATAAATAGATACTTGGTTGGACTAGACATGAAAATTTTATAATAATGCATCGGAGGTATATGGCACTTTTTGGACACTGAAAGACGCTTTAAAGTGCATTATTCAAATTTTATACATTTTAGACATGTATGGAAGTTATAACCTACAAATAATATGTTATTATTCTGTTTATATCTGCAAACCATAAGAAAAAAGAAAAGAAAATATTTCATATGACTTTAAATACTAAAGCTGGTGTGCAATTGATTCCCAATGCATTAAATCTTCCTCACTTTGTAGAGTGACTGAAGCACATCCCTAAACTAACTGTAAAAAAGTGTCTGAGAGGCGGTGAAAGCCTCTGCACTGCCACCGTGCTCTTGAGCATGCCACTTAATCCTGTCTGCTGGTGTGAAGAGTGGACAGTGTGGCTCATGTCCTGTGGAGGGCTGTGATGAAAGGGATTTGGTGTAAAATGCAGAGACGAGTGTCACCTCTCTGGCTGCTCTCCTGCTGAGAGAGGAGCTCACAGCTGAGGCGCTCCAGTTTGACCTCAGTCTGCTGCAGCTGCTCCTGGATCAGCTCTGCCCTCTTCTGGGCCTGGTCCCGCTCACACACGGCCTCCTGGATGTCCACAAAACTGTGGTCTAAGTCCTGCTGCTTCTGCATCAGTCTGCCTTCATCTACAGACAGATGAGGCGTTTAGGGAAAGTTAGACAAACAAGCAGTAAACAGATCAAATCTACCCATCTGTGCAATAAGATGTTACATTGTTCTTTGAGATCGGAGAGGGCTTTCTCAATTAGCTCCGGGGTTCGTTTGAGCTCCAGAGTGAGTCTGTCTCTCTCCTCAGACACCAACCGCAGCTCTGTCTGCAGGCTTCTGATGCTGAGGGAGACAAAGCACAGACAGTGAATAAAGAACATACCAAAGATGAGACAGATATTAGTCTTATCGAGTTTAATGTTTTGTTCTACAATTTTTTTTGTTTTACTAATTTGCAATAAATTTAAAACAAAGGCACCTTGGAGCAAGCGAAATACATCATGAACAACAGTACAGTGCAACCAACATATTCTCTTAGTATTTCTTTAACAATTTAGTTCAGAACATCCTGGCATAAAATATTTAATAGCAGCCCAAACATTGCAAAATGAAATATTTGTACCAGTCAGCAGCTTGTTCTGCTTGTTTAGTCGATAGTTGCACTTTCTGAAGAGCTGCTCTCCTCATGATGAGCCCTGTAAAATCAAAACATCAGCAGACACTTTCAAACACTGAGCTGTGAGAGATTTTTGTTTATCAGTCTCAAGTAGCACACCTTGAGTCGTCTCCACTCGTCTTTTGGCAAATGTTAGTCTTTGTACACACATATTCAGTTTGGTTTGAGCAGCGTCCATCTCTGATACCTTCTCTTTAAAAACAATACTGAACCTGTAGAAAGATAAAGAATGTATGTTTTTAGTGTTGCCTTTTGCAAAAAAATAAATGTATTATAATATATATTTATAATATATAAAATATCCATTTTTTTTTTTTTTTACCTTTGCATAGCTTCTGACAGATATTTTAGATCTTTCTGGTCTTTCTTAGTCTGTAACCTGAGTTGGGAATTTTCCTTTTTAGTCTGGGCCAAGTCTTCTTTCAAAGTCTGAGGAGAAAAAAAAGTGTCCATATAACCGAGTGTGCAAGTCTTCCATGATGCTACGTTCTGAGCCTTTCCCACCAGCTGCTGCTACCAAAACTAGCAGAAAATCTCATGCAGTCAGCACCCTCTGCTGTGGTAAAAATGTATATGCGTTCATTACTTTCTACTGGAACACAATATTTATTGTGCATCATCAAAATTTCAGACAGCCATGTAAATCACATCAGCTGCTCAGGACTAACCTCTTTTTGTACCCGCTCCAGATCCAGAGTCGCAGTCTTGTCCTCTAGGCTGTGCTGGAGCACACTGGTCTGGTGCTGCTCCTGCTGGAGCTGCTGTGCTATAGCATTAACCTTGAACATATGAAATAAATGTATATAAAAACACTTTTGATAACGACACTTGTAATAGATGATGATTCCATACCTGTGAAAGTAGTTCATGCTTCTTCCCTCTAATTTCAATGTCTTTAGTTCGAAGCTGAACACACAATTTGAAGACTTTTTCTCTCCAGAGTTGCAGCACATGCAGAGATTCAGATCCATTCTTTACAACCGATTCTGTGGAATTCTGGCACAAGGTTATTCTACAGTTACTACAGGAACTGTAAGAAAACAGCACTTTTTGCACATTTTAAGAGAAATAAATTACCAAGTGTCTAAGACTATATTGTTTATAGCTTGTGCTGCAGTTGACAAAGTCCAAGTAAAGTGATTAAATAATAATGAATACACGTACTTAGATATCACCTGCTTACACTGCTGTACAGTACAAATACCTTCTTTATTAGCTTTTCTTCTTGGAGGTTGAGGATCTCATTAAGTGAGTTGAGTCTGATAGTCAAAAGCTCGGCAGTCGTCTGAAGAGCTGCTTTCTCTTTGTTCAGTCTCTGAAACATAATCACACATACCTAATTAATACAAAGTGAATATTCTCCACAGGTTATTTAAATCTCTCTAAAAAGAACATTTCTAAGGCTTTTGACAAAAGCAATTACTTTACAGTAGGGTGATTGGAATCAATAGTGTTTATGTTGTCTGCACCTCAACTGCTTCATTAAGTCGGTCTCTCTCTCCACTCTCAGGGGCAAGCTGGCCAATGTAATTTCTGAGGCTATGCAGTGTTGCAGACTGTGTCTCAAAGGCTTGTCTAATTTGGCTGAAACAAAAACATCATGAAAGGAAAGTCTTACCAGAGTTCACTTCTTAATTAGAAAGAAGTCTAAAAAAGCCTTCATATATTTTCCTAAAAGATTAAACATGCCACCTTAAATGATCTTTGAGGCCTTCGTTTTCAGCAGATACTTCTGTCAGCTTGCCTTTGTGCTGCAGCACCTCTGATGACATGATCTGAAGTCGGTCGTGTAGTTCACGGTTTTCTCTCACTGCCTTTTGTAGCTCAGCACTATGTGAGGCAGTCAACTCTTGTATCTGAAAGACATTTTAAAATGCAGTTCCAGGACACAGTTTGATATTGTAGTTTATACTAAAAACTGTAACAAACCTCAGTTTCCTGATTTTTCTGCAACTCCTCCAGTTGTTTTGACAGTCTTTGGGTTTGCTGTTTGATCGCCTCCACTGCCTGTAGCCTGCACTGGTCTGCTTTCAAACTCAAGTCCTTAGCCTCCTCCCTGCTAATCTCCAAGTCCCTGTTGAGCTTTTGGATTTCCTCACTTGACTTTCTGTTTAAATTATCATACTTGAAGAAAAAAAAAAAATGAACAGCAAGTCAACATTTGATGGTGTTTAGTTTAAAGTTACAGTGGGTACATTTACTTGGGCAATAAAATAGCTGATGACTAGAATAACAGACCCAATAATTAGATCTGTTTTGTTGGTGTGTGGTCACAAACGAAATGTGATCATCAAAAACACCTGGTGACAAGAATTTTAGAGTAACTGTTCTATTTGGAAGATAATGTTCTTTAAATCTTTAACATTTTCTCTTTCATTTTTGTCTTTGCCATATTAGTTTTATTACATAATTTTCCTATTGAAAACCTATAATGAGAAAGAAATCTGATTACTCACATCAGATAATAGTTTACATAACATTTCTAATCTGAGAACTCCAAAAAGACAGTGATTACATTTTGGAAGTGTATGTAAACATAGCCAGTGTTTCAGTTTTACCTTTGAACGTATTTGTTCTTTCTGTACTTTAGCTTGAGACAGCTCCTCTCTGACAAGGCCAAGTTCTGTTTTAGTCTTACGCAGCTCCTCACGCACCATTTCCAACTCGTGTGCTTGTCTGTTTAGAAGACAACACCTATGTTAAGATGTTATTGTCACTACAACGTTAAGTACTTGACCAGTGATGAGTCGACCTGTTTACTATTAAGTCTTTATCCCTTATCTCCTCTCTGTGTGCGATGGTGGCTTCTTTCAGTGTCTGCACCTGCCCTTTCAACCTCTCAGCTTCAGCCTTGTAATTCTCAGACTCCAGACGCCATTGTGATGCCCACTGTTCACTCCTATCAAGTGACCTTAAAATATAAACATAATTAATAACACAATAATATAGAAAAGGTCCAAAATGCTCATGAAGTTATTATCTAAGTAGTTAAACAAGGAAGATCCACGTTGGTGGCTGGGAGCTAATAGTTGCAAGACAAAACGTAAGCCAATGCTCTCTTAGGGTATTCAATGTTTTTTAATTTGTGATTTGATAAAGACTTTTACCATATTTAATACCTAAAAAGTGCCTGAGCTTGGAGTTTTCTTCAGTCATCTCATCACATACCTTGGATTATAATCTCTCACTTTGTTTCTGCTGATATTTTCTTCTTGTAGCACCATTAGCCTTTGATTCTCCTTCTTGAGTTCCAATATTTCCTGTTGTGTCTGAGAGATGGCGAGCCAATAACTGCTCTGGCTATGGTCTGCAGTGGGTAATGAGGTTAGACTAGGTTTGGTCCAGTTAATTGGAGTAGCTGTTAGTGGCATCTTCCCTCCTGTTGTTGGTATTTGCGCTCCAGCAGAAGAAACAGTGGATGCAAAATGTGATGGAGGCACAAGGTTGTCCTGGACCTTACCTGTGAGGAAATACATGTGACAATTAAAAGGTGCACTGTGGGACTTTTATGATGGAGGGTCTGCCACTTGCAAGTTTCTGTAGATGTTAATGCTTTGGCCTGGAGTGTTCCGCAGTATGGCATTAAATGTATTTTTCTTGCATGTATTCAATTCCAGGTGTTTCATGCCAAACCCTGTTGCAGACATGCTTTTTTATTGTAACTTCTCAACAGATCTAGCTGTATTTTTGAACTGCTGTCGTCACACATGGCGCTAGATACGTTTAATGTCGTACTGTGGAACATTTCAGGAAAGCAGAAATATCCAGTTAAGTGACATAATGGCCTATAAAGTTACGTTTAGGTTATTTCAGCAGCACAGAAGTGGTCATATGAAGAGCGCATTGCATTCAATCTAGTTTATATCCACAGCTTTTGAACTTACGCTTTGTAAAATCTGTCGGCACAATCAGTCTCTCTTTTCCCGGTATTTCCATGTTTTAATCCCAAACTGCAGGAGTCAGTGGTGTAGTAACTTTGACTCTCTGCAGCAGTGTGTTGCTTCCTCTTGTGCGTTGCTAAGCTTCTTTTTAGCTTCCCGCCACAGTTAACGCTCCTTAAAACAATATAAACTCCACTTACACCACACACAAGAACATCGCCATTACAGCTATCAACTTTAACCATGTAATGTGTGTATCTGTCCTAAAACATAAACCTGGCAACAAATGACAAACATTGACGTCCAAAGCATCACGGGAGTACAAGTGCAGCGCTAATCCCTGAACTTTGTCTCGTCCACAGCATCGCGGGAGGAGAAGTGAGCGGTAATCCCTGAGGTTTGTCTGCAGGGCTGCTCCGTCTCCTACAGTAACAGTACAAGGTAAATGGACGGAATCGCTAAATGGTAAATTTGATAGATCTGGTGTTAAATATCACCACTTTTACAGCCACCGCTGTCCTGGGGCACTCTGGCAGACGTATGGCTGTCATTTTGCGCCTAAGGTATGTCCAGCCACTGTTGTGACTAGAGGGGCTGGGTGGATGTGTTTGCAAACTCAGGTTAGTTTAGTGCATTAATTATTAGCTAAATGATTAATTTGTGTTCCTTGTGTTTAAACTTTGAAAGGAAAGTACTATTCCTGTTGCTTTCTACCAATTGTTGATCAAACTGTAGGAACCTGGTTAGATATGCATGATTGAAGCTATGATGTTGTTATCATAATGGTGGGAGGAGATGACTTCAGTTCTCAAATATAGGACATTTTACTATAATATATGCTACCTTCTGCAGGTCACATCTATGTGCACTATTTTCTCTCTTGTTGTGCTCATCATTTGTTTGAATACCTGCAGTGTATCTTCTGTTGGGCTGCCATGACCCACTTTCCCCCTGGGGTTCATTAAAGTTTCATATAACCTAAACCAATCTATTTATGGTTTATTCGGGAAACAAAAGCGGTGCTTGGATTAATTTACACAGCTCTTCTCACAGCCATTTGAAAATACTACGATATAAACCCATTGATTATCGAAGCCACTATACATTAAAATATATGGGAAAGAATACTGTGCCAAAAATTGGATCCTCATAAAAGACTGGCAACCTGTGTCATATCTATAATGTAGTGAAATGGTTGTGTGAGAACAGGGAGAGTGCATGAGTTATTTGGGTACACTTATGTTCTAGGCTCTTAGTACTTGGCAGGCTCTACGTCAGGTTCAGCAGAACAAAGCAGAGGAAAAGAGGGATCGGAAGGAGAGACCCGGGACTCTAGCACAACAAAGACAAATCTGACCCTTATGCAAACGGAGGACAATTAAAATGGAAACACTTTACTGGAGGGGGTCTAATACATAGGTGTGTAAAGTGCAGAAATTAGATGCCATAAAGTCACTATATTAAAACTTCTGAGGAAACAAGGCTTTAAAGATTGAAAAGATAAAATCATGAATCTTATCACTGCTGAGATAAAAGAAATTGCCTTTATTATTGTTATTACAAATTTGAATCCCCCAAGTGTTAAGTATAACTATCCCTTATGGCAGCCCTGCTATTCACGGGTGACAGTGGGAGTATGCCTAATGTCAGATATTTGTTCATCAAACAAAGAATTGCTTGTGTGTATCTGCTTTGCACCTGGACCCTGTCCAGGGTGGACATCACCTGAGGCGATAGGCCGAGTCATATGGTAAAGACATCTATATTTTTCCTCATATTGATGTTGGGGTCACCAAATTCTTAAATTTTATTAGTTAAAAAAAAAAAAAAAAAAAGGTTTTTTATTTGAATCCTAGCTAGATCCTAGATATTTTTATTGATGTGATGAACAGAAACAAAGCATACTTTTAATCAGGGCCACTGAAAACATAAAGTTGTCAAATTTCTTTCTCTGATCGTACTGATACTGAATCAGTCAATCAATTGTTGTGCAGCTTCATAGATGGATGCAGGTTCAGTTTCCAGGTCCATTAGGGTCATAGGCCGTAGGAGCGCAGATGAGATACCAAATCAGTGTCTGGATAAAATAATAAATGGTTTGCAAAACCTTTCATTTATGTTAGTTGTTAAACTCTAAATTGGTTGATACTTCTTCTGATCAGTTGTTGGATGAAGTGGTGTGACTGTTAGATCAAAAAGCGTACACATTCAAGTAAAGTTAAAGATTAGACAAATACTAGCATACACATACCTTCACTTAGACGTGTTTCTGTGAACAAAACATTTCAGTTTACAAATGAGTATTCAAATGAAGTGGAGTCTTTCATTAAACTGTTTTGTTGCAGGTTTACTGTCCTCAGTGTTCTTAAAGAAAATAATGCTGCTAAGCATGAATCCTATGTGCACCCATGACTGCGGAAGCTGTGAGATCGCGCTCCCTAATCAAGCTGATTCAGCACCCACATGGAGGAGACCCAGTCAAGACTGTGAAGAGTCAAGTGGAGAACTAATGAACCACTCTCTTTTGAAATGTACTTCTTTGGGTGTACATACCTGATATTGGCCTGTATGAGGGTCGTAGTCATGGTTTTAGTGGAGAATAAACAAATCAATAAAATAAAATCACTTGTTTATCTTTTCCTAATGAATGCTCATCCTTTAATGGCATTTTGAAATCCTACAGTTTTGTGAGTTGTCTCCACTATCCCAACATGCCCCATCCTTCATAAACTCTTCTTTGCCACCAAACATGACACAGAAGAAACTAAATAAATGAAAATCTTTGCTTTGTCAGACTCTAGACCAGTATCTTTCTTTCCTGCTGAACAAAGCTTGGCAGGGAGCACATGAACAATGAACTTGTAGCCTTTACATGTGAAGGTTTTTTTTTTTTTTTACAGCAACAATAAGAAGCACCCCTCTCCAAAGCAGGAGTCCAAGCTCTCCACAGAGACCATCCTGCCACTCAAACAAGTGCTCACAGTCGTGACCAGGGTGCATGGTACCTGTGCTCTTCCATCCAAGCAGCTTGTTAGTCCATGTAGAGGCGATGGCTGCGCGCACTGCGGTTTGGGGAGCAGCCCTAATTGTGACGTGACAAGTGCTCTGACTAATTAATAGCAGCTCGATCTTATAGGCTGCAATTACAAGGAGCTCATATTTAAATAGAAAAATTACTACTCTGTAGCCACTGGGGAGGCGTTTGGATAATGGAAGTTTTCTTTCATGCCAAGGTCCCTCTAAAAGCCCGGGCTGTGCCATGAGGCGTGATGTGTTCAGTCCTTTGTTAATTGAGCAAATAAGGCAGCTCGCATGCATCAGTCCCCGCGCTGGCTGCACACTTGGAGAATAAAGACACTTGTTTGTGAGCTGGTGGCGATGCTTTGAGCACAAAGGGTGCGAGCATACAGCGTGTGCTGTCCGGGGTTAAGGTGTTTAGTTAATGGTTTCTAAATTGGGATTTTGTCGGTGGTTCAGGCTGAATTTAATGCACTGGCGTATCCCTGCGGTTGCCTAGTAACGCGCTGGCAGTGGGCGCCGTGCGGATCTCTGTGGTGGGCGCTCCATTAAAACCGATGGCGCTCCTGACCTTGGCGTCGTGAATGCGCAAAGCACACAGACTGTGCAAAGCAGCAGATAAGAGTAAAGATCTGTGTGATAGTGAAACCTCAGAGATACAGCGCGCACCTTCCGTGAGGATCGAAAGTGACGGGCATGAGATGGAGCAAATGTGGACAGGGAGCGCGTATGGTTCAGTAAAAGCAGGTGAGTTAACCTAATCATTCTGTTTATACCGTGGGACAAATCTCTGCAGATTAATCACAGGCACCGGGGCTAAATCTAACACTTAGAGGCACTAGTGTAAAGACAGCGCACCGTTTTATGTGTTGCTTTTGTGGGATCGCTGTTTTTGCTCATTCTCTTTATTATCCCGCCGTCCTAGACCCAAATTAAAGAGGCATCTGTGGTGAAGCAGCGCATCATGGGTCCTACAGCAGTTTGTCGATGCTATCTGGGCTGTGGCTTGCATTTCTCTGTGAGACTCGGTCACATTTGCATCCACTTTGAGCTGATTTGTGGTGTGTTTGCATGCTACCTGTAATCTGTTCTTTGTTACTGTATTCCTATAATAGACTGATATGGGGATCCCACGTCCACTGCTGGGATCAGACGAATTACAAGGACACGGGAGCCCAGTGCTGTAGTGTGACATGCAGACGCACTCTCTAATGCTCTCATGTTAAGGGCCCCCAGGCAAGCACAGCCAATCGATAAGATGTTGTCCCAGAGATTTTTATTAGTGCTGAATTAGTGCTGAATTGTGTGCCTGTCAATGCTGCAGCTTTGTAGTTAGTGCTGCTCAGTATAGAGCATGATAATATGAATACACATTTTATTTGCTTCCAATCTTTCATATCATAATTGAACTAAGTGTTGGACATTCCCTTGGGACAGACAGTGAAACACATTGTTAAATCTCAGTTCTTCCAGATACAGACACTTGCAGACATTGCACGCACTGCCAGGCTAAAGTACCCCAAAAGTTGCAGTTTATCATGGAGGCTCTCTTCAATTATGTGCCCCATTTGGTACAAGCCATAAAGCTTTTATCCACATCTGTCCCTGAGCAGAGCGTATAAGGAGAAAAAGCCGTGCTCTAGCCCAGTGCACACAGTTCATACAGTTACACCAACACACTTAAAGGATAAGGTCAGGTTCTGGTTTAACAGCCTGCATCAGTCAAAACCACATCTATAGTGGGAGCAGTTAACAATAGTAGTGTTCATCTACATTGACCCAAAGTGTGTTGAAACATAACAAATCCATGTGCGTTTTAAAAAGGAAAAAGCTCCCTATTTTAAGAATTCATATCACCTCTTTGATCTTCAGAAGTCCAGGCACATTTTTGTATTTTCTATCCCCCATTCTGACAGGGTCGCTTGTTAAGGCAAGGGAGAGCATAACCAAATGTGACCAGCGACGTCCACCACACAGCTTGCATCTGGTTAATTTGATTTTTGGAACAGTTTCACTGCACATTTTAAGACAGGGGGAAATTCTCCCTTTAAAACACTAAAGCTTGATGATCTATTGCCTGTGTCAGTTCCAAACCAGTGGATATGCTCCAATCTCCAGAAAAATATGTTTTGTTTTATTCTTTTCTTGAGAGCTGTTTGCCATTGTCATAATAGAAAGACAGCAGGAAAGGCCCCTCCTACATTTCAGTGGAAATTTTCCCAAGTGTTAATTAATGAAGACAGTGGTGCAGCATTTGTTAAATTAACTTTAGTCTCATTCCAATCTGAGATGTTGAAGAACCAATGTGCTCCACTCTTGTACTGAAATAAATAGCCAGAAATGCGCCCCCCTTGGATACAAACCATTCTCTTAAGAGGCAATTCTTTGGCAATGCTCTAGGCACCACTCGTCAATAAATCTGATTAGGTTAACAAGCTTGTTTTGCTTTGTTCATTGATGGCCCGAGCTAGAGAAAGTGAGACTGCAGACGTCAAGTGGTACCTGCAAATGCAATGTGTGTTACATAGTGGTTAATTGGAAAGAAAACGCAATCTAGTTTGCTCAGTGTTCTCCATGGGTGAGCTCACATCTGATGCTTTATTTGGAATCATTTAACTGTGCATGATTAGGGGAAGAGATATTTGCGTTTACCAAACCAAGGGCATCTAACGGAGCGGAAACAGGAAAAACATTGGGGGTGAAAATGTATTAACAGGTGGCAGCCGATGAGAAAGACAAGAGTTTTATCAGTTGGATAATGCAATAGATAGATAGGATTTCTCTTTTGCCCTAAGGAAATTGTGCAATGTTTAAGGACACTTTGCCTGTTCATCTGCTGAAAAGAGAAATGGTGCAGCAAATTCAGACTTTTTTCATCCTAAATGTACTCAAAAAAGCCTTTCTACAATTAACCTGCAATTACACTAGTTTATGATGCAAATGTTGTTCCCTTAGATCCACTTGTTCATTATGTATTCTCTTTAGACAACAAGCTCTTTAACTACAATAGCAAAAGACTCTGCACATTTATAATGGGCAGTTTATGTAATAGTAGATTGTACTTTGGAGCACAATTAACTGTCATTTCTAGGGAGGTCCCTTTTTATCTGGCTTATGCATATTAAAGCTGGTTTTGCATAAGAGGAAAAATAGTCACCAAACCCTTTTATCTTAAGATGCTTTCAAATTCACTCCTACATCATAGCTTTACACTCCCTTTAGAAAGTTCACTTTAAAAATGAAAAACATTTAGCATTAGTTCTTGTCTCAGAAATGATTATGCTGTGAATTGTGCTTAGTAATTAATCTACAGTCGTGTGATTCTGAGGTACGCCAAAGAAAATGTTTGTCTTTTCAAATGTCGCCTCTTGATTTTAAAATTAAGATCTAAACTTAAGAATAATGTAATGATCTGACTCATTTGAAATCATAACATTTGCACAATGTTCACTTAAAATCTTTTGATGGTGATGAACATTTATTATTATTATTATTATTATCTTTTTTTCCCCTTTTAGATCTGGACTTACTGCAATGAAAAGGGATCAACGAACAGCCTCTTTGGATTTGATAAAGGATATATCTGATGATGCGTGTGTGATCAGACCCGTGCAGAGCGGTTAAGTGGAGACTACCGTTGTGAGTGTGTTTTGTGTCATCTGAGGGCGCCATATTGGCCCTGACCATGTGGCTGGCTTCATTTCGAGATCACCTGTTGCCTGCACACCTGCCCCAACACCAACATGGGACAGTGACGATTACCCACTGCGCCCTCTTATGGTGGATACTGTGCTCCTGCTGGTCCTTCACCAAGGCCACGAGCCAAAAGTTCTACCCTACCGTGACCACTCAGTTTGGGAAGCTGAGGGGACTTAGGGTCCCAGTGCCCAGTGAGGTGCTCCGGCCTGTTGATCAGTATCTAGGAGTCCCATATGCTGCTCCACCTATCGGCGAGAAGCGCTTTATGCCCCCAGAGCAGCCCTCATCCTGGTCAGGAATCAGGAACGCCACACACTTCATGCCAGTCTGCCCCCAAAACATCCACAACACTGTCCCAGAGATCATGATGCCGATATGGTTCACCTACAACCTGGACATCGTGGCCACCTACATCCAGGACCAGAGTGAGGACTGTCTGTATCTCAACATCTATGCGCCCACAGAGGACGGTGAGCGGCTAATGGAACTATCACTGTTTAATATGTTTCAGGAACATCCTCATACCTCATAAGTCTGGCTCTTAGGGGAAAAGTTAAATGGATTTTGAATGTTTTGTTACGTTTAGACATTGCAGTGTCAAGATAAATTGAGGTTTGATGATGATTGGATAATGTAGAGGAGAGGCTTCTTTAATTTAACATAGATAACGGTGCATGTATTTACTCATCATACTCAAATGTAGTAGATCATTGCCATATAATTTGGCAAATACTCTACTGTTTCAACATGTTTTCTTACTCTAAATTGCTATCTTTAAGACCCAGATTTATGACATCATAGTACCGTAATCAAATGCCCTGGAACTACAGCTGAAAAGGTCATCTCTGTTGTGTCCGACTTTACACATCTTCACCTCATTCATAACTCTCACGCACAACAATCTGCTAATGAATAATGATTAAAATGTGGTCGTCTTAGTAACCACTGATACTCAAAGTCTCAGCTTCAGCATCTAGAGGAAATATTGCTGAGGTAAGGTGTTGGTGAACTATCGGTGCATGTAAACTAAGTCATAATTTAGTGCTTTTAAAGTGATGAGACCAGCATATAGGCCTGTCACTTTTTCTATATCAAAGTTAATTATAAGCAATTACTCATTTAGCTGGTAATACTGTGTGCCGCAGTGTTTTATGTTTCCTGCTACAAATCCCATATTATAATTCTTTCATGTTTTATTAAGTCGAGGTGGTTTTTACAGTGTGTCTGCTGGGGGCCAATTAGCAGGGTACGAGTCACGGCCTGTCTATTGTCTTGGATTCTACTTACCTTGCATTTCAGGATATATTTTAGGATTAATAAGGAGCTGAAAACACGGATATGGTGATAAAAAAGGGGAGATACACGCCAGCGTTCTTGTATTTATTAAAAAGGGGGTGAAGTGAATCAGCAAGAGAACATTTTGCATGTCTGGGGAGATTAGCGCTGCCATGCTAATCTGGTGTGGTGACAAACATCTCTCTGAAAACCAGGTTACCTCAGTGCACCGATTACACACACTTTCTGAAGATGTATTACCCCTTCATCACAGCTCAGTGTCAAAATAAAAGACTTAAAGAGCTCAAACTTGCACAGATCCTTTATTTGTAGGGGCTGCTCTGTGGTGCCATAGCAACAACACATAAACAGAGAGAAGAGAAAAGGCCAAAACGGTCTTTTACATGAGAGTGGTGCCTGCATCTGTGCTAGTGTTGTCACGATACTAACATTTCCAACTAGATTTTTGATACTAAAGAATAGATTTGATACTCAGAACCGATTTCCGATACCACAATGATACTAAAAACACTCTTTATTAGTTTTCAACATGAAATCATAGTACTTTCTTTTATATTTCCATGTGGCCTTGTATCTGTGTAATCTCCCATTCATCCAAATATGTTCCATAGTGATGCACGGATGTATGCGTATGTGGTCTTATATTCTGATACAGCTCAAGATTACTCTAAAGCTATTAAGGAAAGGTTTATTTCTGTCCTGTGAATGGGACTTTTTTAGTTTTTAGTATCAATACCTGCTCAAATGATCCAATAATATCACATTATACATTTATTATATATGTATTTTTATCATACCACACGCTGTTTTCTAAGTTGCACATACCTACGTGTGTATCCTGGACCTTGATTGGAAGTACACCATTGTAAGGTGGAAGGAAAGAAATCTTGTCCTCCCTTTTATTGAGCTGCACATTAAGAAAACATAACTAAATAGATACTAATCCTTTTGTCAATCCCTTTTCTTACACTGTATACACACATTTTAACAAACACCAATAGCTCTTGAGTGTGTACTGGAAAAGAAGCAGTTACACACTTGAGATAAATTAAACCAAAAAAGATGCATTACTCCAGTCAAAGTAAAGACAGATAAATCAATATAACGACACGGATGATAAACCAATTAAAGGTGACTCCCCCTCACTGTCTACACATAACGATCTTTGTGGTGTCTCTTTCACAACACATTTTTCATAATTTCTTGTTTATTTTTCCAATCTGTAATTTTAAATGGACACAGTTAACCAATTTGCCCGTTTCCTTTTCTTTTCATTGATCTGCCGCAGGACCACACAAGAAAAAGGGGCCGGGTTTCTCACATGCAGAAACACATATATCTGAAGGTATTTGGAGATTACTTTTTGCATTTTTCATAACGTTTTATTTACATTAAAACTAGTTTGTACGTAGAAACAACAGAGCTGCATAACATATGGCTATCAGCAATCCCAATACATATGCTGTCTTTTTATAGAAGCATCTTTTTGTACCTGTAGTTTAGACCTCTGCAGTTCTGAAATTTAGCAGAGTTGGATTTGTTTATCAGTTCATATTTCCTGGAGTTGTTTTCAATGGGCACTCCGGACAGAATCCTTTCTAAAAATAAGCTGCAAAACCTAATCATAATCACTTAAAACTGCAAATAGATTTCTTTTTTTCAAAATTCATGCAGTCCTTACTACAAGACATAGTGCAATATCTAAACTTATCACTGATTTGTTTATAATATAATATAAATTCATCGATTTTGTTCAAATAATCATCTGGTGTAAATTGTCCTATATGTTACATTAAGAAAAGTTATTCTCCAAGTGCAGTCTTTACACTCCCATGCTTGTTCAGTGAGAGTCGGCTTCACACATAGTTTATCTATACCAGGATGTGAGGAGTGACTTGGACTGCCAAATGTCTCAGCATCGTCAGCACCATCTTAAACCCCACTTATCAGTTAAAATCTGAAGTTTCTACGCTTCAAATCGTATCTGTATATTCATTCATATATTTATCATGGAGAGCACAGATTCCAGATATGGTGAGCAACAACACAGGCTCCTGCATCACTTTAATGGAGTGTAAAAATAGACATCTACCCATTTATTCTGCCACCGAGTACATCCCTCGCTCCTCCATTGTATCTTTACAGCTTTAAAACCACAAGCCTGCTTCACCTCTGGCTGTAAGGTATTCTTGTAAAAAAACAACCCCATATACTTTACACAGGGGACATAAACTTTTGTGCTTTATTAATTCCCCATTTCATTTCTGTGGCCGCTGCTGTTGTTTGCTCAGCTCGTCTGCCTGTGTCACTGTGTGTGTGTTGACGTTGCAGATATAAGGGACTCGGAAGCACGGCCTGTGATGGTGTACATTCACGGAGGGTCCTATATGGAGGGCACGGGCAACATGATGGATGGGAGCGTCCTGGCCAGCTACGGGAACGTTGTGGTCGTCACGCTCAACTACCGGATCGGCATATTAGGTGATGCCACTGTGTCCCTGTGTGCTATCTTTTAACGGTGCTTCAAATGGGGCTTTTAGGGAGGAGATAAAATATAATCGCCATTAATTGCCACTTGTTTTTCCCTCCAAGGGGCTCATAAAAAGATTCTTGAAAGAAATATGGCTCAGTTGAATATAGGTAGAAGAGGTAGACCATCTTCAGAGCATTGTGTTGTTATGATTTGCATGTAGATGTCATCCACTCAATGAAAAGTCACGTAGCACAGTCTGTCCTTGTTGTGCATATTCCCTAAAACACCAAATAATATTCTTTCACGCTTTATTTATCTAATCAATACAGTACTGGCTGTTGTTATTTCGAAAATAAAACAAATCTGGTAAAAAAAAAAAAAAAAAAGGATGCAGAGTGCAGAAAGCAAGGTCAAGTCCACTTTGCGTCTCCTCTCATTAAGGATTCTGAAGCGATACCTTGTTAGAATGAGACTAGGCAAGGGAATACAATCAAACTGAGCACCTGTGACCTGCGTATTTATAGGAAATTCATCAACAAGCAAAGGTTTTTCCATTTATACATGAATGTCCTGTCTGTTGTGAAAAGGTTGTATAATAGAAAGTTCCCTATGGGCCACATTGCTGCCGCTGCTACTGCATTGAAGCTTTTACAAGGACAGAAGTTGTCAGGACACCATGGGAGATAACCAGATTTTGCACCTGAGGACGAATCGTGTCAGTTAATTCAGATGTCCTGCCGGGCTACAACTCTAGATCAAAGTGGTGGCAGCGGACTACAGATCTTCAGCTCACTGTATGTCGCCTCTCATTGTGTGTGTGTACCCCAGGTTTCCTCAGTACGGGAGACCAGGCAGCTAAAGGCAATTACGGACTCCTGGACCAGATTCAAGCCCTGCGCTGGATCAGTAAAAACATTGGTTATTTCGGAGGAGACCCCAATCGTATAACGGTGTTTGGGTCTGGGATTGGAGCGTCCTGTGTCAGTCTGCTAACGCTGTCACATCACTCTGAAGGTAAGGCCAACAGGCTGCCATTATATCACTGTAGCAACAGTAGATTTACAAGATGATACGTAAATTACATTGTAGGTTGTTTATATGAACCAGCCAGTTCTGCATTATAATAAAGTAGATTGCACTGTTGGTCATTGATATAATCTTTTAGAGTTGATCTATTTTTAGCATTTTTCCCAAAATATATACATTTAAAGAGATTTCTGTACATTTTTCCCTTGGCTTCCTAAAGATTTTGTACTATTGCAAGATGGGCTAATTAAATCCCACCCAAGAGGCCAATAACACTAAAGTACTTTTAGTGGTTGTCTCTGGGTGTGAATGGACATTACAACACATACTGCTGAACTACAAGAGTCTAGTTCTGGGCACTATTTCTACTACTACAAATAAGACCCCACAAGGGAACTGTAAAAGTAACTGTTTTTTCTCACTGTGAATTTGGTTCTAAGATTAAAGCATTTACTCCCAAACGAATGCACCAAAGTCATTTAAATAAAGAGTCTGCTGTCCAAAAAGTGTCCTTAACCTTTGTACTCAATTTTATTAAGCTCTGCATAGTCATCTGCAGATTCCCCGTTTTTAATAGAAATTTTAATAAATCCATTTTGGTTTCAGTATGTGTTATGAAGGTGCCTTTAAACTTGGGGAAAGACGACCTCAAAGCTGCATAGTTTCATATAGGTAGGTGGTGCATTGGGAATTAGGGCTCTCATCTTATAGTGTATTGCCCTACTTTACTTATTGATATAGAACACAAAATCACAGCCAGAGCAGAAAAGCCTGTGCTGTATCAATCGCTGTCCGTGCATGCGGCTTCATCTTTTGAGCGTATTTGGTATTTGATGATGCCCTCACTCGGTACAAAGACCTCAGGGTGTCTTTGAAGTTGGCTGGCTCACTCTCTGCCCTAAAAATGTAAAATAAATGACAGAGAAGTGGGAAGAAAGTGACACCGCCCTACGTTTTTTAAACCAAATTTCTGATATGCCTTAACCCGAGCTGAAGAGTGCAGAGCAGTGTTGATACTAGCACTTCACAGAGGGGGAGTAGCATAAACAATACAACTAAAGAATGTGTTATTTACTCTCACAACATGGAGCGGCCTGTGCATACGGCATTGGTATTGGTACAGGTATTGAAATGCTAAACACTCATTTAAACAAGTATTGGCCGTATTAAAGAAACAGCTATTATTGTGTGAAAACGATGTTCTATTATTTAAAATGAATTACCATGTGGTGTTGAAATTGGTATCAACTTCACAAACCTTTTCTTCAGTATCCAAGCTGAATATTTCTTAGCATTATAAAATGTTATTCTTAAATCACAGTGAATCCAAAATACAGCCATTGCAGGTTGATATTTACTGTTTACCTTTTAAAAATACTTGCTAAAATCATTTTTAATGCTAAGGAACAGGCTCAATACTTTCAGATGTAATTTCCAACACAAAAATAGTACTTTCTGTATGTGGTCTAGTTCTGATAAATTATTCTAAAATTATACAGTAAAAATACATTTTTTGTTATGCTTATGTGGTGGTTTTAGTGTTGATCCTTGTTAAAATGGATATCTAGTTTTGATGCTAGTTTTAGCATCTATTAGTCTCTTATTTCTGATGCTTTAAACTACACTAGTCTGTAGGCATTTTGGATAGTCTTTATACTAACATGGTCTTGTATATTATTTAGTGCTTGATGATTTCAGAATGATGCTGTTTTTTCCCAAAATTGCGCTGTTCTTGACTCCTTCTTACTGTACAGAAATATGCAATCTGTATTAACAATTTAGTGGGAGTATGTGCAATGCTTGTTTTAGAGGTTTGTTACTAAAACAAGGCTGCAAATTGATCCCTATTCAGGCACACGCATTTTATATCTAGTGATTCATTCTTGGCTCTCAAATCCAATAAGCGGATCAAGCAAAAACAGCCAGTATTTTGTCACTTTTTATCATTAAACTAACAAAGGGAGAGGCCAACATCCCATTAGCTGCTCATTCGCTCTCCAGACTGCATTACAGACCGGCTTTGCCACAACCAAAGCAGTTGGCAGCTCTTCCCTAATGTATATTCAAAATCCATCACGTGTTGGCTAAAATTAGTGCAGAGCAAACTTTGGATTGAGTTCAGATTTTCAATGAGGGGAGAGCTGTCTTGCTGTATGTTATGATAAGACAAGCATGACTTCATTTGGAATGGGGTATCTAAAGCTATCGGGTAATTAGTTCTTATCGCATGAACTGAAATGTTCATATTGCCCCAATTTTGGCTCATTGGTAGAAAGATTGGTTTGAAGGGAGGGAGAAAAACACGATATTTCCAAACTGACCAGCCGTGTATGTTGTGCGACAATGTTGTGGTTGTTGTCTTTGGGTGTTGCCACAGTGAAAAATGTGTCTCTATTAGTACTGTTAGTCCCACTGTTAGATTTTATCTTTAAATGGCTTTCCTTACCCCACGCTTTTATCTGAAATACACTGCCTTATGACTCGCTCTGATATTTCTATAAATGAAAAAACTAAAATCAATAACAGGGCTATTGAGGTGATCAGTAAGTCAATGGTAATGTGTGACAGCCCGTGAAACTGCAAGGAGAATTCTTATTGAGCTGGTATAATCGTCACAGCCTTGCAATTTATAATAAACTTAGTAATAGTGAAATACTGTTGTTGTTTAAACATTTACATACGATAGGTCTACAGTAAATAACAAAATATCACATTTAGTTTTTAGACCTCTTCAAACATGCTCTGAAATGCATGGAATATTTGGATTAGTTTATCAGTTTTTCACTCTTTTCTCAGTTGTGAATGCTTCTGGACATGTTTAAAACGTGCAGTCTGAACAGAATTCTACTTTTTATACATGAATCGTAAATCTAATTGCACTATAGAAAACCATTATTTCACATAAAAGAATAATTGATAAATACTTGCAGACTTGATATTTGGCACTAAGCAAAACTATTTATTATTAATTATCATAAGCACAATCCTTAGTCTCACTATATTGTTGTGTGGTGGTAGTGCCCTGGGCTTTAAATACGCTGAACACATTCCTAACAACCACCAACATCTGTTTTCTGTCCTGTGTGTTCTGTCCCAGGGCTTTTCCACCGTGCCATCATCCAAAGCGGCTCTGCCCTGTCCAGCTGGGCCGTCAACTACCAGCCGGTCAAGTACACGCGCATGCTAGCTGAGAGAGTGGGCTGCAACGTCCTGGATACCGTGGATATGGTGTCATGCCTGCAGAAGAAGAGTGCTAAAGAGCTGGTGGAGCAGGACATCCAGCCAGCCCGATACCGTGTGGCTTTTGGTCCGGTCATAGACGGAGACGTGATCCCTGACGACCCCGAGATCCTGATGGAGCAGGGCGAGTTTCTGAACTATGACATCATGCTGGGTGTGAACCAGGGCGAGGGGCTCCGATTCGTGGAGAATGTGATGGACTTGGAGGATGGTGTGTCTGGGAGTGATTTTGACTTTGCCGTATCTGACTTCGTGGACAGCTTGTACGGGTATCCTGAAGGCAAAGACACGCTCAGAGAGACTATTAAATTCATGTACACAGATTGGGCAGATAAGGACAACCCTGAGACCAGGAGGAAGACTCTGGTGGCCCTCTTCACTGATCATCAATGGGTGGAGCCTTCAGTGGTGACAGCCGACCTCCACGCTCGCTACGGTTCACCCACTTACTTCTATGCGTTTTACCACCACTGTCAGAGCCTGATGAAGCCCGTGTGGTCAGACTCAGCTCACGGAGACGAGGTGCCCTATGTGTTTGGGATCCCCATGGTCGGCCCCACTGACCTGTTCCCCTGTAACTTCTCCAGGAATGACATCATGCTGAGCGCCGTGGTCATGACGTACTGGACCAACTTCGCCAAGAGCGGGTGGGTAAAAAGTAGTGATAAGAAATCACAACAAGTATTATTTCTTTCCTACTAAAATTTGTAATTGTCTGTACAACATCATTTTTATGATGTTTCATGTGCTGTATGGGATATTTACGATCATAAAAATGTAAACATTTTAAACATGTTAAAGTATTTGCAGCAGTGCACAACACCCTCACAGTGCTTTCAGTTTGACTCCAAGAACTGCTTTTATAATATATCTGCACTGGGGCAGACACATTTTACTTAAAATAATCAGATTCAGTCCCCTTAATTGTATTCAATAATAAGTCAAATGTATTTCAAATAATGTGGAGGAGACATATACTTAATTAACCACAGAGTATCAGTAATTGGTTTCTTCCACCTCTGAGTAAAACACATTGTTGGCTTTGATACATTCTGGCCTAAAAATGGCTGCTTTATTGGCATTTTAAATCTAACCTGGCCAGAGCAGCCTTCTTCCTGTCAAGCTGTCCCACCTCAGATGTACCCTCCTTTTATTGCCCTGATTAAAAGACTACAAGACTCGACCCAAAGCCCTGCTCCTAATTAAGAGCAGCCTGAACTGTCACGGCCTTATTCTCTCTCTTCTCCCTCTAGTTCACACAGAAAGTGGTGCTCTAGGCTCATGTAATTAGTTCACTTTATGAAACTTCTTAAACATAAAAAGTCTATAAATTGGGTTTATTATAAAGGCACAAACACATCTGAGGTGTACAGTCTTTTTAATGGCCACACTTGGCCTCACTATAAGATCTCTCTAAATCTGTACTGTGCTATTTTGGTATCATTGCATTTTAGCCCTTTAAAGCCACTAAAAGTGTATCTTTATGGTAATACTTTTAATTTAATAGACAGCATAAATTCTTAGATTAATATTAACACCGGGTTAAATGCATCGACTTTTAGGGGCAGCCCTGCTGCCATTTACAAGGATTTACATAAAATTTAAAAGGCTTGGAAACTATATGACACTTTGCATAAGCTATTAAAAGGGATTTTGGTCCTATCTGAGCAATTTGCACAAGGCAGCTGTGTAATTTATAGTCAAACATTAATTTTTAATGTTAAAATTAAAAGATGCATCATATCAAATTAATGCAGAGATAAAATCTTCAACAGTTAAAATTAACACCATATATAAACCATTAGTAATGTTTACCTGTCTATAGTTAATGTTGTGCCTACATGAGAGAGTACATGACTTAAAACATCAAGGTCTACTTTAGTTTTTTAATAATACAAAATATTGCCTCAGCATCTACTTTTTGATTGCATAAGAGAGGTTATTGTCCAACACAAAAGTGTTCAAAGTCAAACTCTGGGTCACTATTCTGTGAAAGAGACATGCTGACCCTTGAGGAAATACACTGTTATTACATTATTTTCTCATACCACTGCTATTATTTTCACTCACCTATATTGTACACATCTTTATCTTTGTTGTTTTTGTTGTCTTTTGCAGGGATCCTAATAAACCAGTTCCCCAGGACACCAAGTTCATCCACACCAAGGCCAACCGCTTTGAGGAGGTAGCCTGGTCTAAGTATGACCCATACGATCAGCTGTACTTACACATCGGTTTGAAACCTCGCATTCGGGACCACTATCGAGCTACCAAGGTGGCCTTCTGGAAACACTTGGTCCCTCACCTGTACAACCTCCACGACATGTTCCACTACTCCTCCACCACCACCAAAGTCACCCCACTCGATCCTACCCAGTCCAACGGTAAGAGGGCTGGGGTCACAGGGCGCCCCCCAGTGTCCACAGCCCATAACGCAGACGGCAGCAGAGAGATGGGCCCGCTGATCATGCCCAACCCCAGAGATTACTCCACAGAGCTGAGTGTCACTATTGCAGTTGGAGCGTCCCTACTTTTCCTCAACGTTCTTGCATTCGCCGCCCTCTACTACCGCAAGGACAAGCGCAGCCGGCAGGATACGTCCCAGCAGCCCAGCCCTCAGCGGGACAGCAAGGGAAACAACGTGAGCCACACCAATACAGTGGATGAGACCCTATCGTCCCAACAGAGAAACCAGTGTGAAGCCCTGCACAACCCAATCCATGTGTCTCCCAGCCTGGACTATTCTTTGGGACAACGGCGCTCCCCGGATGACATACCACTGATGACACCCAATAATATCACTATGATCCCCAACTCACTCATGGGCCTCTCCAGTATGAGCCCCTACAGCACGTTCCCCGCTGGGTACAGCTCCGCGGGCCTACCCAGTACCCACTCCACCACACGGGTATAACCGGGGCGTAACTGCTCTGGTTCATGTGCGGGTGACATCACAAGAGCATGTATGTAGTTGTTGTTCCTGCTCTCTCCACTTAAAGAACAAAGCGTCTATGCCTATGATGTAATAAGTGTGCACCCAAGGGATCGGTCAATTTTAGGTAGATTTTAGCAGTAAAAACCTGCACTTGGAGCCTTGTCAAGTTTGATAAATTAGTATGAAACATTAAGTTATTAATATCAGTGTTCTTACAATTAGGGTCAGGGTTACTGCACTAAATACAATGATGAACAAAGAAATACAATTAGATGTAAAACACTCTTTTGTCCTTAGGGTGACCAGGTGTCCCTCTTTTTGTTTTCCTGCACAGCCACATGCCCCTGCTCCTCGTCCCACTTATTTAGAGAAAAACCTATTGGGTGTACTAGCTTTTAGGGCTGTAATATGTTGACACCTATTGCAATTCCTAACTCCCTGTGTATTTGAGGTGGTCCTCCTACTTATCCTGCAATTAGAAAATCAGTAGTATAAACTCCTACATATTACTAATATATACTGTGACTTTCAGGCTGCATTCACACTTTCACAGACCTTACCAGAACTGGGACTAAACTGAGACTAAATCTGTCACTAAACTTAGACTAGACCAGGACTTGGGAGCAAACCAAGATGAGTGTGAACATAGCCTCAGTCTATCTAAATCAAATCAAAGGCCTATCCTGTTATTTTAAGCAATAAAATCATGTTGCCTATGCCTGTGTTTGGGCATTGTGTTGCATGTAGCTTGTCCAGTCCAGTGAGAAAAAATCTTCATAAATATTGTCAAAATTTGCCACAAAATGAGTAACTTGTTTTGCAATATTACAAAAATGGTGTAAAAATGGTATAATTGGGCATAATTATGCTAAATTAAGGGTGCGACTAGTCCATTGAAGTAATGATGGAACAACAACTATACGGATGTTTTTGCTCCCACACAGTTAAACCAGATTTGCTGGCATATAGACTGTGACGTAGATGTCCACATGTAAAGCTGTATTTAGGATGTGTACGTCAATAGGGTATCTGTATGTCTTTTACCAAATGTCCGACATCTGGCCTTTGCTCTGTCATGATAGGAAGTCTTAACTGCGATCATTTTATATAATAATCATGTACTTGAGGCAGTGAAAAAGATTGAAAAAGTGCATTTCATCTTTGGCTTTTTTGGGACTTTAACAATAGCAAGAACTTAGTATAATGTTTCTACAGTTGGATTTGTATGGAGAGCTTTTTCTTACTCTGTGATATCTATTTTGATCCCTTGCAGTGTGTGGAGCAAAGTGACATTACATTTCATTGATAGAACGAGATGAGGGACTCGCAGGATTATTATTATCAAGCTATTTTATACATATTTCTCATGATACATTGCTTACTATAATTAAAATGTATTTTTACTGTAATTACTTTCAAATGCCTTGTAACTTGCTCATATAGGGACATACCATAGAAGTACACCAGACCTGGGTTTGGTGCTTAAAAGTGCGCTACTTGTAAATTATAGGCATCATTTGAAGTTACCCATTGAGTTCTGCATATGTAGTGTTGTGTACTCTATTGTAGTCTATTTGAGTATGATTGCTATACTTTGTTTTTAAGTGTCTTTGTTTAATTTGGAGACATTTATAGGAATATAACTTCTGCTTCACTATAAGAAACTTGCTTCTAAATGTGTTCTTAACTCATTCTTTTGGCTTGGCTTGTTTGTACAGAATAAACCTAGAGCAACATTTGATTTGTTGTTTGTTTACAAAATAATGTAAGGTCTTTTGGGAAAGCTAACTGTAACTACATAGTAATTGTATGTACTCCGAAGCTCAGTTACTCACATTTAAAAGGAGTTTTAGTAACGCATAAGTGCTCCTTGGACACGTGGTCTGGACCCTGTATGCATTGGCTCAAAGCAGAATGGACCGAAAGGACATTGAAGTTTCTTTGACTCATAATGTTGTTTAATCAAAATGAAACAAATATTAAAAGATTTTTGGAACTAAATGCTCTACGTTTTCAAAAATTATTCTTCAGTAAATGTTTAGATTGTAATTCAGCATTCACACTCACCAAGAGATTACATGTCATCTAATTTAAAGGTCTTCAAGGTGCATTATGTCGCTTTTCTGGTGGAGCATCTGCCAACTGCTTTTCTCCATGGAAATGTTACTGTTTTTCCTGAAATATTCCACAGTATGGCATTGAACTTATCTGTCATCTTGGAGAAAAGCAGGTAATGTTGCCAGGCCAAGTTACAGCTCAGATCTGTGGAGAGATGACACTGAAAAGGTATCAATATATTTGTCATTGAAAATATGCACTATTGATAAGCTTAATGCCAGACAGTGTGGACTCTTTGTTTAATTTTGAGACATGCAGGTGGCAGACCCTCCATTTAAAAGGCTATATGCAGCTTTAAATTCTTCACTTCCTAAAATGGCTTTGTTCAGTGGTGTACATGTTTTGTTTGTGTATTTTATGTACTTAAGTAGAATATCAAACAACAATCTTTATGTGGTGTAAACAATATACTTAAAGGTCAGGCAACTGTGTCCAAAGAACCATTTGGACATAAATAAATTGACTCTCCTTCATTCTCTTATGCTCCCTTCAGTTTGACATTTATGTTTCCCTGTGAAAACTGTGGTGCAGATGAATAATGCTGTTTGCAGAAGAGTTCACAGTGCTCCCGATTTCACTGTAACGAATAATTTAGGCGTTCGCCACAGGAGGTCATCAGCTTAGGCACACTCGTGACATGCCTTTGTCCTCTGCCTCCTGTTTGTCTGTGTGATGGCTGTTTGTTCATTTGACAGAAGATGAAATACCACACATTATCATATCAGCCAGAGGAGGGGCCCAGCAAATATTTCACAGGGGTCTGTATAAACATATGCACATTGGCTATGCAAACGTGGACGAGTATATCCATCACTGAGCACACAATTATAAAAGGGTCCATCATGCATTCTTCCTAATGGAGTGTTCATATCTGCAGAGAGGATTATGACACGAGCACTTCAACACATCACAAACAGTATTGTCATTTTAATTTAATCAATTCTGTTTTACAAATTTACTTGTGTTAATGTTTGGTTAGAATCTCTTTGGGCGCATATTAGTAACCAACTGTAACAGAAGCAACAGCACTAGCAAATTTACCTTTATGCCACCTACTTGTTTCCATAGAGAGGTATGTTTAATGCCCCGATGGAATATTTTAGGCAAAGCTACATCTTCATGGAAAATTGCAGGTAGCTGACCTCTTATCAAAAGAGTTATAATTCCCATTTAATCATTGTTAAATACCATTAATCTATTTCTTTCAACTTTGAACTCCTTGAATGTATTTTATTAGGTTTTACACAGTAATTCCCCATTTAAGATGCACCTCAGACTGACGTCACGACGCTGCTTCTGTGCGATATGGTTTATTCATAACCGGATGAATTGCTCCCGTCTTGTCTCGCAAACCCTGAAAACTTGTCCTCCCACCTAATCCCATCTTTGACTGTCAGAAGCACTGCTCATTCACAAGACAAACTGACACATTCACAGGCGGTGGGATAATTAATGTTTCTCTTTGCTGTGTTTTCCCTCAGATTTCAAAGGCCTTCTTCTATAGCCTTTAGAGCTTAACAAAACCAATGGCATTAATCCTTTCTGCACACGCTAATTACTTGATCTGTTATGGCTCTGGGTTGTCAAGACACAAAGCAAAACTCTTATGGACAAGCTAGAAATCCACAAGGCTATTATTAAAATGTCATAACCATTCATTTCTTCTGTAGTTATATTTATATAAGAAACCTGGAGTAGTGCTGTTGTAATTGATTACATCTGAACATTTTTCACACTACAATACAGAGGTTTTTCTGACGACTGAAATATTTATCTTTGTCCAACAATTTATTAATTATTAACATGATGATTTATTAATTATTAACATGGTCCTATGCGCTGACCAATAAGATTATGTACATCATATGTTACTAAAATTCCACCCTTCCTCTTTTTTACATATATAGACACAGTCCTCAGTGCTAAACATCAGTAGTTTCAAGCATGCTGTGGTCATCATTAAAGGAGCACTGTGTGACTCAGTGTCTCTGCTCGTCTCCGTGGAGATGTTATTGCTTTCCCTGGAATTTTCCACAATAGAAACATATAAACTTATTCCTATCATGCATTTATTCCATAGTTTTTATTACTAAACAATATGTTAAAAAACATGTATATTTCTTTCAGAAGGTTCACCTCTCCACAGACGTGACCTGTCACGACCTGGTCGCATCACCTACTTGTCTCCATGGAGATGGTGGACCCTCCCACCAGAAAACCTCATGATGTTAATTCATAACATGAAGTTTTTTTTTCAATTTTCAGAGATGATCTGTCTTCATTATTTTAGAAGGGTCAAACCAATCGTGACATAAAATGTAAGGGATTTATTATCCTATAGCCAGTTTTTTATTTGTGCTAGATGGCGTGCAAAATCCTCCCAAAAAGTCAGTATTTTTGTTGCCCTACACTGGCCTCTTTGTCCAGATCTCAGCTTTGACATCAACTGGGTCAAAGCGGAGGGAGGGGGAGCCGCAGCTGGAGCCCACCCTCAATGTCACCCTTGTTAGTCAACTTCATCAATGTCATCCACTGGCATCGCAATTTATTTCTGTCTTTACTGTGTGTGCACTTTTAAAGATGTTCCCTTCGAGGACTCTCAAGACAAACTGTCATCCTATAGAGTCTGCGATCTCACCCGTGGCAGCAGAAAGTCTCTGACAAAATATATACTTAAACATTTTCAATGTAGTTAAAGTCAGAAGAACTCTGCAAGAGTTGGACATGGTATCACAAAGGACCAAATATTTTATACATTTTCTTTTATAACAGAAATCTATCCTTACCATAAATATAGTATTTTCAGGTCTGTTTTTACACATCTTGCCAATTAAATGACAAAATTTAGGTTCAAGTGGATATGAAAATATTGTATAGATCTATACAATATTTCAAATTAAACAAAGATTGAATAGAAAGATAAAGTTAAAAATCTTTCAGACCTTTCTTCAAAAATCAAAGCCTAGAGATTATAAAGGAAAAGGCTGGAACTGTCCCAAACTGGCGCCGCTATAAAAATGAGTGGCAGCTGAAATGGGCCTTTGTGACTTTAAGATGAGACTCGGGGAGATGTGCTCTATTGTTGATGAGACAAAAGCTGGAGTCAGATTCATATAAGAGCCACACCGAATAACTTCTCATATCCTCATATCTCTACAGTCACCGGGGCATCTGGGAAAAAAACTCCAATAAGTCTCTCAAACCACCTTTACCGGACATGGGTGAGTGCTATGAATCTTTAATAACTTTTATGTTGAATATGCTTTGAAAATCTGTGTCAATAACTTACTGATGTGAGCCTGAATGAATCCAATCTGATTTTGTTGTTTGTCTCCAAGCAGAATACAAGTCATATTATTTTTTATTTCTCTGTAGTGCTCCAATGGTGCGCAACATTTTAGTGCATATTTTTAGGTTCATTTTACATTCGTCCAATTCCACTTCTTGTTTTTAGTCATGTTTGTTTCTTTCAAATTTAATGCCGTTTTATTACCATACTTTTAATAAAAAGTGTCTACCTTTGGGCAAGGCAACGCAAGTTAATCTGTAGAGCACAATTTGTACACAAAGTATTCAAAGTGAACTAAGAAAGATGCATTCAAATTACCAGGCAAACAATAAAAAGCATAAATAATCATTAAAATTGCATATGACTGAAATGAATAAAATCATTTCAGTCATATGCACTGCTAAACAGAACTCTTAGAATGGTCAAAATCTGAACATTTCCAGAGTAGAGGTCTGTCTCACATCTGCAGAAAGACTTTTAGCTGCATAAAACTAAAAGACATGTTTCCCCATGTTTAGTCCTGACTCTGAGATGATGGTTCATGTGGCACGAACATGTCAGAGTCACTTTGGTGCTAGAGCATGGAGAGATTTGTACATCTTTATCCAAATTTACAACAAACAAACTCTGACATTTGACCTGAGTTAGTCCTTGTTTGACCCTACTATTGTGAAAGGCTGTACTGTTTTCGGATTGCATTAGTTTTACTCAATTTATACTCAAACCTGAATAATGTGCTGACTATCTCTCTAAATGTGATGTCTAAGTTGGCTGCTGGTGATGGTCAGCTTCATCATGCCAAGGCCATACCAGGGCACTCATGTGAAAGAGGTCACTCACTCCCACATGTGTCCAGTGAATACATTTGCATCTTCTCATGGGACCAGAACCCAAACATGCATTTTTTTAAACTAACTAATCAATCTGCAGTTTTAAAAGTGAGCATGTTTGCAAAAATAGTGAATTTGTAATAGATTTGGGTGCTGTTTGGACACTATTTGTGAGTATTAAGAAAAGCATTGGCACACTTGTACTGTACATTGGCTTGTGTTTTGTGTAGTGCTGCAGCAGAAGAGTGGGCGTATATGTGCACATTTTAGGGACTTTTGCACTCCTCCTGCTGTTACTATTTATACTTAGCAGCTTAGTTTGTTTCTTCCTTCAAAAATGTACATGAATATCTGACTTTTTTCATTCTGTTTTGAAACAGCTATTTAAAAAATGGTGTTTTGGTTCCAGTGGTGAAGGGTGGCATCAGGTCAGTGTCGCCGTGGCATCCTGGTGACCCCACGAGCACCACCCCTCGCCCCTCTGTGTACTATTGTCTCTGTGTGTTTGCCCTTTGTTCCACCTCTGGCAAAGACAATCGATATTGTGTTTAGATCCACAAAGAGGAGCTTTTTCCTCTTGGAGCTCATGGCCAATGTAGCACCACCATTCTCCCAGTGTTACCACCCCAGGGCTGGACCAGCTCAGGGCTTCTCACATAGATGTAGTCAGCACAGTGAGGGCTCTTTTACTGTTGTAATTGTAGCGTGGACACTGGAGTGAGTAGTGGGCAGTGGGAGACTTCTTGTTGAGGCGTTCAGGATGTTTCCAGTGAGGCAGCCTTGGCTTTGCAAGGCCTTAGGTGCTCTCCTCTATCCCATTTCTGCCATTTCTGCCATTTCTGCCATTTGATTTGCTCTGTGGATACCTGTTTCATTGTTACACTGAAAGGCATGCTTCTTGTGTTTGGATGCAGTTTTGGGATACTTTTTGTATTGTTGATTGTGTCTTTCTTATTGGATGTGATGGTGGTGGCTTCTACACAGCTGGTGCACTGATGTGTTGTGTGATCGTGTGTGCAGTGTGTGCGGCCTGTCTGCTCATCTATTATACCCCCTCAGGTTGTTATGATTGCTGTGTCCGCTGCATTGGGGCAATCCCGTACCCCTCGCTGGTGGCCACCCTGCTGTGCTATGCAGGCACTGCATTATTCTGCGGAGCTGGGCACCAAGCTCTGGCCCACACGGAAGTCCTGGTGGAGACCCACTTTGCCAAGAACCCTCAGGACTATGTGGTCATGGACTCTTTGTAAGTCATATATTTAGACCAACTGTTTAAAGAGTATTTTTGTTTCAAATTGGGTTTTCCTTTTGATTTGACAGTATCAGGTACTTCCAGTATGTCATCTATGGCCTGGCCTCGTTCTTCTTCCTCTATGGTATCTTACTGTTGGCTGAAGGCTTCTACAGCACCAGTGCCGTAAAGCAGCAGTTTGGAGAGTTCAGGAGCACCCAGTGTGGTCGCGGCCTCAGTCTCACGGTGAGGAGAGGGGTTCCCTTTTAATACCTTTCAGCTGACGTCATCCACATCCCTTGAAGACATAAAGCTAACTAGAACCACTACTTCCTCAACTTAGACTTTAATCTGAGCTTTGTTTTAACACAATCTAATCATAAAGAACTACGCGAGATGAGCTGATTTGTGCAGTCTGTGCAGACAATTAAATCAGGCTACATTAAAGTTACAAGCTAGCACTAGCCGACAGTGTTTTACTGCTAGTAAAAAATCAAAAATGAAAAATCAAACACCAAACAAAGGAAACTTTTTTTTTCAGACAATGTAAAAACTTATCAGGCTCTGTTTGTTAATGTGTGCATTGTGTTACCATGGTAACTGCTGAACATTCCTCCATAGACATCCATGCTGTCCCCTCAGCATCATGTCACTGCAAAGTATCAATAGGAGAGAGGTGTGGATAAGGGATGTGAACGGATATGATACTAACATGCATTCAGTTTTATATAGGCCAGCACCTCCACACGGCCGTGTGTACAACCTTGTGCTTTAAGTCTCTGCATTTTGACCCAGAATGCCCTCTCTCATCTCTCTGTAGTTCATCATAGTGACGTACATTCTGGCCTTCATCTGGCTGATAGTCTTTGCATTCAGCATCATCCCGCTCTTCTTCCTCTTCAACATGGAACAAACCTGTCACAACATCAACATTTTGGCTGAGACTACCCCCAGCATCAGTCAGCACAACTGGATCTGCATGGATGCTCGGCAGTATGGTATGTGCCCACCTGAACAAAATACTAATGTGGCTCAATTAAATAGACGGTACAAAGTCAAAGTGCTGTGGTTGAAGTAATGAAATCTTACTACATTTTTGTATTGCTCACATAAAATAGATGGGAAATAAACTGATCAGGATTGAGCCATTGTGATGCCAGTGTCATGTCTTCATTTCAGGTCTTCTTCCCTGGAACGCGATGCCTGGCAAAGCGTGTGGGTTGACCTTGGCGTCCATTTGCAAAGCCAGTGAAGTAAGTACATTCATTCACAAAGTTTTGTTTTGTGCTTTGGTATTATTTGTCCTTGCTGAAGTGAAGAGGTGAAATTTCTATGAGAGTTAAAATGGTATAGAATTATGCACACAAAAAAACAAAAAACAAAAATAACTGTTACCGCGGTTGCAGTGTGTAAATGAAGTGTATAACTCTGGCCCCTAATGAAGTTTTTTGTGTGTTTTTGTGTTTAGTTCCATATGGTCTATGACCTTTACATAACAACATTTGCAGGAGCAGGAGTCATGCTGTTAGCACTGGTGAGACATGTTTTGTTGTTGTTTTTTTTTTTTTTTTAATAAATATATATATTTCATAGTTTTTATCTTACATAGGATAATCCTGTATTTTTGGCCTGGATTTATTCTTTCAGCGTCATGCTTTGTTATATGAAAATTCATATGCCTTAAGTTTCTTTATTTATTATGTATGGGAGGGTTTCAGATGACATAGCAACATACAGGCCAATAATATAATACAGACTTTTGTTTAAATTGTAGCAAGTCCCAGGATCTAGTTACCAATAGAAACAATCAGGTTCAACATTTGTGAATTTATCTTTACAGAATATAGGATATTTCTGGTGAGGACCATGTTATCAATAGGGATAACTGGCTCTTCCCCCCTTTTGGGAGTATTCATCTGAAACCACCAATATATTCTCCTCCAATATTTTATTCCTCTACTGAAATAAACATATAAACAAGAATATATCCAAACCATGGAAGAAATTTATTGATGCTACAATAAACCAATGCATTTCTTAGGGATTTTGCCCTTTTACCACCACAAGATTTATCCAGTTTGGAATAGTTACAGCTGAAGCATTGAGTGCTTTGACTATCATAATAGATAGCATATATTTTTGATTGCATAACTGTTATAGTGTCATAACAAAGAGACATGTTTATGGTCCTAATAATGAATAATAAACCTGAATGTCTGATGCTCTCTTTTGCAGTTTTTGTATCTTGTCGCCGCCACCTACAACTACGCCGTCCTGCGGTTTCTTGGCAGGAAAGGTATCCGCTAACTCCACGCCTCCATCCGTCCAGCTCCAGCTCCACTTTTGGCTGTGAGACGGACAGTCGCTGCACACATCACTGGCTCCCATTCATCTCTGTGACACAGCGGCGTCCACACGGATCGCTGCTATTTCTCTAAAACTGTCCAATAACTGACACAGGTATCTCATAACTGTCCATATGAGCAACAGGGAGAAATGAAGCACTTTTATTTCAGCACCAAACTTAGGGCTCTGCGGATCCTCTCGGGTTGTTCAGTGTCCTCCTGTGGTGTATGTATCATTTTGTAAAGGTGTTTTTGTTTTCAGGAATGACATCTGATGAATAATTAAGAAATATGTGCACTTTGGCAAATTCGAACAAAGAGTATTGTTCTGAAACTTTAAGAAGTAAGACTCTGAGGTGTGTTGATGTAGATATATAGATAAGCAAAAATAACACAGGGCCTCTGCCAAGGCAGTGGTCTGACCTCACAACACCAGTATGATGTAATGCCCAAATCCAGTTTTAGTATAGTTTATTATAGTTTCAGTATATTCTTCTATAACACATCACACAAAACCACTATTACACACTGCATAATAATATAAGACTGACTAACAAAGCAAAATAATCCGAAATCTGTATATATTTTTGTTAACTATTAAACTAGTGTACGCACAGTACTGTACATGTTTCTCTGTGTTAACTGATGCATACATTTTATATGTGGATGTGGCAGGTTTTATCACATTATTTTTGCTAATATGATGAGGACTCAAAGTAAATCTGAATGTATCAAAGTTTTCTGAGATAGAATCTGGCTTTTAGTTTTCCCTTCAAAGCAAATTGCATTGAGTGGCTTTAGCTTTTTGCTTTGTTAAACACCAGTGTGTGGGAGGACACAATGCATAAAAAGAAGCTGGTGCTAATGCTGCTTTCAGGGCTTTATGTAATACTCCAAGACTCAAGTGTTGCTTATGGATTGTTGCTTCATCTGTAGATTAAAAACAATTAAAAGATATTTTTATCCGTGGATTTATTGACATATTAATAATGCATTACATACACTTTCCATACAATTGTAAACAACTGCCACAGTGTCTTTGCACTAGCACAGCTTTCTGCAGACCCAGCACTGACTTCAGTAAATCATTTGAGCTACAGAAGCTGTTGGATCTGACTGTGTGGGGCAGTAATAAACCTTAATCAAACTCAAATGCTTCACTTTTCCATTCCTGCTTCAAACAACTGCAAGGGACAAACATGCACACTGCTTATATTATGTTATCATCACAAACACCATAAGGAAGAGACAATCTGTTACAATCTGCAACTTCACATCCTCATGCCACAGGTATATGTTGTTGTAAATAAAAATATAGAATTAAACAAATAGTGGTAAATACAGCATGAGATAAAAGTAAAAACACAGAAGTTTACAGTGAAAATAAATGGCTCAGGTGAGGCTGTAGACTTTATCATAGCACTCACTGCAGTAGATCAGCTGGTTGTGTTCGAACATGGGGGTCAGCAGGTCTCCCAGGACCATTGTGCACACACCACACTAAAAACATACATCAGATATGTAATGTTTAGGTGACCGTTATATTTGTCTTCACATTTGTAGCCTCTTTGATGGAAGATGGAAATACTAACCGTTAGACACTCAGGGTGGAGATACTTCGGGGGATAAGAAAATGTGAGTTTTATCAGTCCAATAAACTGGTCACAGTGGGAACAAACTTCTTTCCCGTCTCTGAGGCAGAAGTTATATTGACAAGTTAATTTACATAAGAACACACAACACAACACAACAAGAAACATTTTAAATACCTCATAATAAAGAAACTGGTTTCTTCCTTCTCCTCTGAACTTGGCACACTACAACATAAAAAGAATCAATAGGAGAGCACAAGGCTATCAAAGTAAATACATTTGAATCTGATGATAATGAAACAGTATTTTATTGGATTATAATGCATTATCTTAAAATGCTGCATTAGTACTACTCCTGGATGGGTGAGGGATTACATCAATTCAATCAATTCAATTTTCTCCTTTGTGATGGGGCACATGAAGGTAATCTCTTTGGTACATAATATTTTGGAAACTATATAAAAAGGGTTTATAGTATATTTCATTATTTATAATTATTAAATTGTCACATACCTGATGTTGTCTGTGGGCTGTTTCTCTCCACTTGAGTCTTCGAGCTCTTCAAACCCGTTCACAGTTTTATCAGCGGTTGCTTCATCTAATGCGTCTGTTATTTCAAACGCTCCTCCCTCTTCTTTGCTCTGTTCACTATGTGCAACTACTACATCAAGAGCATCACTTATTTCCACAGCAGCTTGATTTTCACTGGCCACAGAAGGGACCACAGGTGTCGACTCAACTTTAGGTTCAATCTTAGTTTCTGTGAGTATGTCTTCAGATGTCTCCTCTGTTGCTGTGTTTTTTAATGGACTGCTTTCTTCAACTTCTGACGCAGGGCTTTCTGGCGAAGACACCACCACTACGGGTTCGGCTTTGAAAATTTCATCCAGGACTGGACTAGACTGGACAGCAGTTTCTACATTTTCAGCCACTTCTAGAGTCTCAAGTGAAGCCTGAACCTCAACCTTATTCAAATCTTCAGCATTTTCTTTGAGAGGTTCAGCTAAGGTCTCAATGATTTCACTAACTGTGCTTTCCTCTGCTGGTATTGCATCGACCACAATTTCTGTTTGAGGAATAACTGCCTTCTCCTCAACATCTTTGGCTGTACTTTCAGATTCTGGCCCGTTTGTAATCGTCTCCACAATTTCTCCAGCCGACTGATTAGGAGTCTCAACTGTAGTCTCAACTGTATTTGAATTTTCTGGACTCTCTTTGGCTGGTGTTTTCTCCTCTTCATCAATTTGAGCAGCACCCTCTGGATCTACTGCGATGTTAGTATTATCGGGCACTACAGTCTCTTCTTGGACGACTTCATTGTTCACTTTGTCAGGAGTTGATTCTGCAGGAGGACAGGGTATTTCAGAATCAACAACCTCTGTCATTTTTGACTCCTGAACAGATGACTTTTGGTCCACGATCACTTCTTCTGACAAGACGGCTTCAGTTCTGCCTTGATCAGCAGCACTGTCTTGGGTAATGGTGCTGTCAACATTTGTGCTTGTGTCTCCATTAGGTAGACTCACAGATTGAACTTCTGTGATGTCTGCTGCTTTTTGTTCAGTAACTTCTGCATTTGTGGTTCCAGGCTGTACAATATCAGTTGGTGTCACATCTACATTATCTTTAGGTACATCGGTTACAATAGCAGAGATCTCTGGTTCTTTTGGTACTACAGTTGCCTCTTCACTAGCTTTCACTGGTTCAACATCATTTTGAGAAACATCAACCTCTACACTTGCAGAAACCTCTTTTGTGGACGTTAACTGAGTTTCTTCTGCGTTGTCTTGTGTTACAACAGTTTTAATAGCAGGAATATCTGGTTCTTTTGGCACTTCAACAGAGCTTGGGTTAAAATCTAGTATTGGCTCCACTAAAGAGTCTGACAACATATCTAAGGCATTTTGGTCTGCTGCTGTTTCAGAGAGTGGGTTAACATGTAGTATAGGCTCCACTAAAGAGTCTGACAAAATATCTAATGCCTTTGTCTTAGAGCCCTCATTGCTATTCTCTTGAGGAGGTGAAGTTTTGAACGCTGATTCGACTAATATGTCTGGTACTGAGCAGGTTACAGGCTCGTCTACTGATGTTGTATTATTCACAATAAGCTCTTCAACCTTTGTGGAATCTTCTGCAGAATCCTTTGATTTGGGAGGCTCAACATGATTTTTCTCTTCTGTGATGGTTGATGCTGGTTCAGGTGGTACAAGCTCTGAATGCTTCCCATTCTGTAATTCATTCTCAGAAGAAGTGTCAGGCCTGTTAAGAGAGAAAAAAGTAAACTGTTTGGGTTGTATTTGGAAAAAAATAAACAAAATACAAGTACTTTAATACATATATAGGTCTATATTTTTATTGACAAAATTATTTTGCAGTTCTCATTTGTAAATGAAAACCTAAAAAAGAGAAGCCCGGTGCATTTTTATTCATTCATGAACATTGTAGACTTCAAATTCTAATGGTATTGATATTTTCCATGTGTTGTTAGACTCTGAAGTGGCCTTTTTTCAGTGTAAGATAACATTCCTTTAAATCTAAACGACATAAGATTTGCAGTTTTGCTATAATTAGATTGTTTTGGGCGGCTTTACCCTGGTTAATTGTTTCATGGATATAATTAACGGCTCTCATCTTCAGTTTGTTGACCGCACGTGCCGCATCACCGCGCGACCACACTGAAACTTTATTTTGAAAGTCACAGCTCAGCCTCCATGTTGGTTCTGCTACTTCCTGTCAAAACATCCACCCTCCACGCGGCTCTACGCTGCAACAACACGAGTTTTTATTTGACTTTCCCGTAGGTACATGGATCGATTTACGCAAAACAACTATTTGAGAAATCCTGTTACATGAATCCTCTTCTGTAAATGAGCTGAAGAAGAGGGACCAGTTAACACCCTGGAAACTTGCACTGTGAGTCTTGTATATCACACAGTTTTTTAAGATAAAGAGCAAGTCATCAGGAAAGTTTGGTTATCCCTGTTACATCAGCAGATGATGAGGCAACTGGCAATTAACGATATGACCAAAAAATAAATATCTACAAAAGTATAATTGAAATGCTCAGTATGTTTCCCTGATGGGGTGAAAGTTCTTTCCAGCATCATTAATCTGGTGTGTAGTGGAGGTGCACATGGATCATAATGCATTATACAGTTGCATACAAAAAGAGTTTCTATCAACTTCTGCTATTTCTGTAGCTCATTCTAAATACATGCACACTCATTATTAATGTATGCCTCTTCTTTGTCACCCCAGCCCAAACCATGCCGTCCAGAAACCATTTAGACAAAATTGGTAGAACAAAGAAGAAGAGATGGACGGAGGAGGCCATGGAGCGTGCGCTGATTGAGGTGAAGTCAGGACGCTGTACGGTAAGGCAGGCTGCAAAGGAGTTTGGAGTGCCCAAGTCTTCACTTGGGGATAGAGTGAGTGGGCGGGTGACCCCGGGGAGCCGCAGTGGTCCTGCCCAGCTCATAACGTCTGCTGATGAGGAGCTGCTGGTGGAGTTCTCCTTGTACATGGCTCGCCATGGATTCCCACTCACCAAGCAACAGCTGGTATCTTTCGCTTCATCGATTTATAGGCGGCAGCATCGGAGGGTGGCCTTCTCCAAATTAGGCCAAACCTGGTGGCTTAACTTCAGAAAACGTCAAGAGAAGAATCTAAGCATTCAGCCAGCTGAGAGTGTGGTCCGTGGGAGGACAATGTGTGTGAGGAAAGAGGCAGTAGATCACTTTTACCATTTACTGAGCTCTGTGGTGACCTCTCACAGACTAATGGACAAACCACATCAAATCTTTAACTGTAGCGAGATGGGTTTTGAGCTGGGCAGGAAAAGGCTGTCTCTCCCTAAATCCAGTCTGGGATATAAGCCAATGCCTGGCTCCAGGGACCACATTTCTGTCCTGGTTTGTTTTAGCGCAGCTGGAGAAGACGTCCCACCGTTTGTTATCTACTCAAAGGCTTATCCCAGTGGTGTGTGCTATAAAAGCCAGGGACCTCCTGGTGCTCTGTATGGATGGTCCGAATCAGGCTGTATCAGCACTGAACTCTTTAGGAGATGGTTTCTCAAACACTTCCTTGTTCAGGGGCCAAAGGAGCGTCCCTTAGTTCTGGTTTTTGACGGACACAAGTCCCCTGTGAGTCTGGAGGTGGTCGAAGCGGCGCGTAAAGAGGGTGTCATACTGCTGTGTCTCCCCCCTCACTGCTCTCACATCCTGCAGCCACTCGAGGTGGGACTCTTTGTGCTACTGAAGCAGCGCTTTGCTGCTCTCCTGGGCAACACTAATACAACTGATATTCACTTTAATGTTAGTAAAAAGGAATTCTCCTGTTTTTTTAAAAGCACATATCAGATCGCCAAGGAGGAGGATGGGATCAGGATTGTAAAGGAAGGTTTTCAAAGCTGTGGACTTTACCCTCTTCCTTGCCACTATGCAGTCAGAGAGAACCCTGATTTGTCAGGCCACAACTTGGTAACTGAATGTGACGTCTTGTCCGTGTCTCCACATGAGGAGGTGGTAGGAGACATCACAGAGGCTGGGTCCCCCTCTTAGCTCCTCACCACTCTCTCCATTAACTGTGTAATTTGATAAAAGCCAAGCTGAATGAACAGAGCGAGTTGATTTACTTTGAAATAGTGAATGGGTTTACACTCCTACTTGTGTATGTATCCCACGTCCCCAACCTTCCCTGCAGCATGTTCTGTTTGTCAGCTGGCCAGAGAGGCGACTGTGTTAATATTAATTGCATGCCAACACAGCTTTGTATTAGTAAGCAAGGCTGTACTATTCATTTAAATGCGGTTACTACTGGGCTTTGCTTCAAAAACCCAGTATCATTGAAGAGGATTAATAAAGGATTTACCTTTTTTCCCCACATTGTTATTTATCCTTACTGGGTAAACTTAAGTGACCTTCTTTGGCACAGCTTGGGTTTAGGAATCCTTATGCTGTTAGGCAGTATTCTCACATTGACACAATAATCAATAAAGTCTAACAGCACATCTGTCCCTTGTCTTATTTTAAAACAACAGTCAGCTCCCAGCCATGTTATATTTTATGGTGAGTAATAATTTGGAAGATATTTTGACAACCACAGGAAAAAATTTACATTTTAGAAGTAGCTGCCTGGACAACATATGGGAAATTAAACATAGCCAGAGTTTAGCATCGAATGCATTATATATGTTTTTTTTTGTTAGAAAGATGCATGTTATATGCTATACTGATTTCATTAGACAATGTATATATTTGTTTTAACGGTTCAACGTCTTGGTTGACTAAAGACTAAATGGGTGTGCAGTTTGCAAAAACCTTCATAACTATTGCCATCAACTGATAATATCACTATGATATATCACTATTTTTAAGAACCAAATATATTTTAACAACAGTATTACTTTATTAAAACACTACCTCTTCGAACTTAATCTGAAATACACCCATTTCAATCATCAAACAGGGTATATGTCAAATGAATTGCACAAATGCTGCTGCTGTTGTATATATTTTCTACCTGGATGCCCTTATTTGTATTTGTATTTATTCAGTGTGGTTTTTTTTGTGTGTTTCTATGTGCACTTTATCACCGAAGTAAGTTCCTAGTCTGTGAGCTCTGCCCACGGACAATGGCAATAAAACTTATTCTGATTCTGATTCTAAACACGTTTTTGTTCATGCAATTCTCAAAACAAGCAACACAGCTGCACTGTCACAAAATAATTTAGTGAAAGATACCAAAAAATACACTTGGTGCTATATCGATACAGCACCCCACGATAAGAATACAGTATCTTCAAATTTAGTCTCACAGTATATCAATAATGTGACCCAACCCAAAACATAGGAGAGGGTTTGTTTTTGACTTAAGTATTATCTCTCCAGATACTTTGAATACCTAAGGGATGGGTAAAACTTGAAAAATTTCAGAGGTTGAACTGCAGTGCCCATGCAGGGACACCTCAGCACAGAGCTGCACAGTATATCACAATCAAATCAAAGTCACAATTTGAATTGATGCAATTATCAAATCACAAAGGCTACAATTATTTAGATGATAGAATGTCCTCTGTAAAGATCAAAATATACATATATGTCTTCTTATAGAAGAGCCTTGTTGAACCTGTAGTTTAGACCTCTACAAACATGTTGGATTAGAGTTACTTGTTTACAATGTGCACCTGAACAGAGTCCTACTGTTGCAAATCACAATCACAATTACTTGCCTGTATGATCGCAATTTGACTTCTCTCTCTCCCCTCTCTATCCCTGTTGTCTTTTCCTTTCTTGTTTTAATCTCTGTTAGTGTTTGCTTGAATAAAGTTTTTTTTTCTATTTTGCTGTCCAAATGTGTCTGTAATAATGAATAATAACCATGTGTGTCTCTGTACCATGTGCTTCTCTGTGATGTAATAACGGTGTAGCCCTGGGTCAGAAAATTGCTGTACTGTGTTTACATAGCAATTCAAATGGATTAATGTCCTTAATCCTGCCATTATTGCAGTATGCATTGTTTCAATCAGTTCAAACTATTCTTGGTATTTTAAATTGGAATTCACAGAAGTCCCTTTTGGAAGCAATTACACAGATGTTGAAGAAGCCGCTTGAGGCCCGAGGGAGACATTCAAAGGGTTTGTATTCAGACAGTGGTGCACCTGTTAAAGCACAGGTCAGCCCGAAGCACCGAAGGCTCTTAAGAATGCAGCAGAGCCAGCCCAGAATTAGCTTAATGTTTATGCATGTACCAACCGCGTGGAGGAATTTGTACCTGCAGGAAGTGTGCATTTTTTTAGTAACTAACAAAGAAGTTTGTGACAGGCTTATTATGACTCTCTGCTGACTCTTTCATGAATACGTGTTTTTAAAACTGGTTTATCTTCATTTTTTGTATGGAAAAACATCAACTACATGAACTACAAAGTACAGAGAATTCTAAATGATTTATATTTGGGTTTACATGGGATTTGAGCACTTACTGGACGGTACTGCATCTGTAATTATGGCTAAAATAGGACCATCTTGGAATTACACCAAAGCTCCTGGTCATTGTTACATAGACATAAACTTTCAAAAAAAAATCTTCACTTTTTAATTTTTTATACATTTTTTTTGCTAAAATTACCTCCATGATTGTACTGGCACAAATTTCTGATGATTATACTAACTTTTCTTGAGTTTGAATGTTTTAGATACTGGTGACTATAACATTCTTTATATTATTATTTTAAAGTTGTTCTAAAATCATTAATGAATCTTTGCATCTACATCAGAGTTTCAATGGCAGTGTTACCCATTTCTTGATTTTTCTCTGGAGGTACTTACTCAAACTTCTTGGCTGTCATCAACACGTATGACAGCTGTCTCAGTGAAGGAGACGTGCCGTCCTCTGTGGGCACTGTGCTGTAAACACCAGTGAATATGTATAAGTGCATTGCTCAAAGGCAAACAGATACATCAGCATAGATACTTGTCATTCTCAAAGGTTTGATCTTAACAGACCTTTCTCTGGTGCTGCCGCCTTGTTCTTCTGCTTTCTTAATTTTCTGGATCCAGCTCAGATCACTTTTGATTGATGTTCGTACCTTGGTGGTTTGAAGCACCTTCTCTCTGTCAACGTCTACATTTATTTTTTTAATCAGCACACATATCTGAACTGGTGATGACATTTAATATATTTGAAATTTACTTCACCTTGTGACATGATACAGTCTTTAAGCCTTTGTGGAAAATATCAAAGAGAAAAATGAATGTGATTAGCTAGAAAAATTATGCATTTTTTATTTAGTCTCCTTCCTGCACAGCAGGTATTTCCATCTTTGCTAGTTACTTCAAACCTGTTACGTCACATTTTATTATTTACTGTATTGTAAATACTGTATATTTAACAACCTGTTTCTATTGGCACACTCTCTAATAATACATAATACATAAATATATCCATCACCGCTCCCTATTAATTATAAACTAGAGCCACATGTGCCTACCGTAGTGTTGTGAACTTGTTACATTATTCAATGCATTAATACAAATTTAAGAGTTTTACATATCTGTGCAATTGAAGTGTCTTTTCTGTTAGCAGATATCTTCTACATTCATAGTTATGACCAAAGCAGAATGTTTACTTAAACATGACCATCATTTTTGTATTCTGCATGTGGGTTTTAACATTTTGACCCGCACTTAGCATATTAATCTTGTATTATTAATCTTTCTGAAACTTTGCCAGCACCAATTAACCGGGTCACATTCATTATGCTTAGTAGATGAAAGCCATTCCAGCTCAATAATGAGCCCCCAGCTTGCATAGCAGATGAACATTCAATCTAAGAAGCATTGTGAAGTCTGTACAATTGTGTTCTCACCTGTTGTCAGCTGTTTTAGCACTGTCAGGTGTGGCAGGTCCTCACAGTCCCCTCTGCAGCTCTGAAATAGCCCAGATTGGATGCATGTTTTGTGGCTCTAACCAAAAATCCTTCTCCACCCCCTTCTCTCCTGTCAGCTTCCTCCCTGTTAGGTGTGAAGCACCTGGATGTTGCTGCGCAGGTTCATTGAGTGGGTGGGTGTCCTGTTCACAGCAACGCAGTGGGCAGACAGGTGCCACTGATACATAGTTTAATGCTGCTTTAAGTGTGAAATGACACATTCAGAAGTTGGATTTCAGCCAAAATCTGCTTTTTGCACAAATTAGTTCTTCTAGAGCTCTATATTGTGTGACATTTCACTGTTCAAACCAGACCTGCATTGTACTTAGTGTTCCATGTTCAATGTCTGATTTATTTATTTTTTTGCCACTGAAAGAAACGTGTCTCAGCACCAAAAAGGCTATTTTAAGGGAATGTAGTACACTTAAAACAAACTCAAATCCAGTCAGAATTTATAGCATGTCATTTATCCTGTTCTCCATCACCAGTACTTTTGTGTGATGGACTTCACTGTGTGCAATTTGTTGTATAACTAATAATTTCTTGTTGCCAGACTAAACAACACATTTCAGCTTTCTAAAATGTATTGTGTAAAATGAGTAGAGTATTGAGAATCAACATAGACATTTTAAATATGCATAACTACGACTTCTGACATAAATCTTATTGTTTTGCCAGTAATGATCCAGCTCGATTTGTTTTTATTGCTACCAAAAACACTTTCATTAAAATGCATTCATGCGTGTGTTTGTGCACATATGTGTGCACGTGTGTGTGTGCACGTACGTGTGTGTGTGTGTGTGTGTGTGTGTGTGTGTGTGTGTGTGTGTGTGTATGTGTGTGTGTGTGTGTGTGCGTGTGTGTGCATGTATGTGTGTGCGTGTGTGTATGTGTGCTCGTACGTGTGTGTGTGTATGTGTGCTCGTACGTGTGTGTGTGTATGTGTGTGTGTGTGTGTGTGTGTGTGTAAAACATTTCTGCCAAAGAAATTGCCATCAGTAAAGTAGTGCACCTTTAACATAAATGTAATGTTTTGGATATCTATATATAATATATTATATTAGTTAAATATGACTACAATATGACTTTCAAATTTGACAGTATGAGAAGGTCTCTGCGAAGTCTAGACACTGAGCAGTGCCTGCAAGCGAGACTATGAGCACATGTGAACACAACGGTGATGCATTTTTGCTCACTAGGAATGAAGAATGTGAACAGTCCCATAGATCAAGTGTTGTGCTAACAGAATGACAGGACTGTATAATTGACATATCTGTCCTTGTGTTCAGAATGTGAAATATGCCTGTGTTAAAGAAATGTAAACATCAGGAAGAACACAATGTATCTTAAGATAAGACGTGCAGGTTATGTATACTGCTGGTACCTAAATATGAACACTGATGTGGGTCAGTACACGTGGGTCAGTAGACGTGGGTCAATAGACGTGGGCCAGTAGACGTGGGTCAGTTCACGTGGGCCAGTACACGTGGGTCAGTAGACGTGGGTCAGTAGACGTGGCCCAGTACATGTGGGTCAGTACACGTGGGTCAGTAGACATGAGTCAGTACACGTGGGCCAGTACACGTGGGTCAATAGACGTGGGCCAGTAGACGTGGGCCAGTAGACATGGGTCAGTTCACGTGGGCCAGTACACGTGGTTCAGTAGACGTGGGCCAGTACATGTGGGTCAGTACACGTGGGCCAGTACACATGGGTCAGTAGACATGAGTCAGTAGACGTGGGTCATGTAGACGTGGGTCAGTAGACGTGGGTCAGTAGACGTGGGTCAGTAGACGTGGGTCATGTAGACGTGGGTCAGTAGACGTGGGTCATGTAGATGTGGGTCAGTAGACGTGGGTCATGTAGACGTGGGTCAGTAAAACGTGGGTCAGTAGACGTGGGTCATGTAGACGTGGTCAGTAGACGTGGGTCATGTAGATGGGTCAGTAGGTGGGTAGACGTGGGTCAGAAGACGTGGGTCAGTAGACGTGGGTCAGTAGACGTGGGTCATGTAGACGTGGGTCAGTAGACGTGGGTCAGTAGACGTGGGTCAGTAGACATGGGGCACTGCTTTCAGTGAATTTGGACCGGTGGATTCGCTCTTCCACTGCATCCAACAGATCAGTGTGTGGAGGCAAAACAACTTTCTCCAGCTAAACTCAGACAAGACTGAAGTCATAGTCTTTGGCCACAGAACCATAGAGAAAGTGTCAGCAGTCACCTCCTGTCTCTCTCTCTAAAACCTTCAAATCAGGCTAGAAATCTAGGGGTAATAATGGACTGAACTTTAACAGCCACATCAAATCAATAACATTTGCAGCTTTTTACCATTTAAAAACATTGCAAAAATCAAAGTTGACTGACTGTCAAAGCCAGACTTAGAGAGACTTGTCCATGCATTTGTCTCCAGTAGGTTAGATACTGTAACGTCCTGCTCACTGGCCTCTCCAAACGAGCCTTAAGACAGAACAGTACATCCAGAACACTGCTGCTCGGGGCCTGACTAAAACCAGGAAGTACGAGCACATATGTCCTGTGCTCAGGTCTCTGCACTGGCTCCTGTGGCTCAGAGAATAGACTTTAAAGCAGCTCTGCTTGTGAACAAGTCTCTTCATGGCCTAGCACCAAAGTACATCTCCCACATGTTAGAGCCACATGAACCATGTCACACTCTGAGAATTTCAGGGACTGGCCTCTTGAGTGAGGACTAAACAATCAGTGTTTCAATTTTATGCAGCTAAAACCTGGAGCAGTCATCTTGAAGATGTGGGACAGGCCTCTACTTTGACAATGTTTAAATACAGGCTCAAAACACTTCTGTTTAGCTGTGAATATGACTGAAAGGTTTTTTATTCTGCACTCTTCTGTTTTGATGGTAATTTTATGATGATTATTTGTGATTATTTATGTTTTGATATGCGTGATTTTAATGTCTTTCTTATTCTGTAAAGCACAAATAAACTTGCCTTATCTTCTTAGGCTACATGCTTAATCATTCATTTCCACACCCTGGCTGCAATAGGCCAATGAACGTGGCCAAACGAGCATCTTATGTCCCCTACTGTATAGTATAAAACATCTATGCTATATGAGGTTTAAAATGGTGCTGGCTTACGCCCTCTATCGTATTTCCCAGGTACTGCAGGGGCCGCAGATCCTCTTGGCGGAAGTGACGTTCATGGTTTAACCACTTTCCGGTTTGCGTGTAGGAACAGCTCGGTATGTCTTACAACTTCTAAATAATAGCAATATGATATGTTTTATTCTGCCTAAAATGCTCTTATAATCTGTTATCGCTAACACCACATCCGTGGTGTGTTTTCTTTAAGACCTGTGTGATCATCTTGCACAGGCCCCTCGCTGGTTAGCACGTTAGCTTGTTAGCTTTTTTTGTCTTTATTTTATCTTAGTTTTTATTTTAAAATACTTTTACAGAATAGTACACTAAATGTCTTGGGTTATTTATTGTTGTTGTTAGAGGATCATTGCAGTCAGCTGTGAACCGTTTAAAAATGCAGATTGTATTCTTACATTATGAGCCATTAATACATTCTGTAGCATTAAGCTGCATTTAGGCTAATACACTATAGTGCATGAATATTCAGTTAATTCTACAATATAAACAGTTTATAAGCTGCCCTTGTGTCTCATGGTTATGGTGTATTGCACACTGTCAACAGTATAATGTGCAGTACAATACTATATAGTGTGTTTATTTTGCGTGTTGATGTACTTCAGAGCCATCCACGATGACTACAGCTGCTCGGCCTACGTTTGAACCAGCCCGAGGAGGCAGGGGTAAAGGAGAGGGGGACTTAAGTGCTCTGTCTAAACAATACTCCAGCAGAGACCTCCCAGGACATACCAAGATCAAATACAGGTTTGTTGGGGGACTTTGGCAACTTTGCTTCACACATTTGTGACACTCTAATTGCTTTATCTGTAACATTTTTTTACAGACAGCCCACTCAGGATGCCCCAGAGGAGGTCCGTGCCCGTGACTTCCGCAGGGAGCTGGAAGAGAGAGAGCGTGTGGCTGCACGTGAGAAAACCAGGGAGAGAGGACCAAGAGGTTAGATCCTCCTCTTCAACTTAAGTGAATTTGTAGTAGCAATTAATTTACTGTGATGTTTATTACTACACTTCCCAGAGCACACAACTTCATCATCTTCATCATCATCATCGTCCAAGCGGCTAAGGTTGGATCAAATTCCAGCAGCTAACCTTGATGCAGATGACCCTCTCACTGATGTAATTTTTTTGTCTTGATAGTGTTTTTATTTAGTGACCAGGTTTTGTATTTATTAAAATGAGTCCTTGTTTTAGGATGAGGATGACGAGGACTCTGATGAGGAGAGTGATGATGATGACACCGCTGCACTTTTGGCTGAGCTGGAGAAGATTAAGAAAGAGCGCGCTGAGGAGCAAGAACGCAAGGTGGGATAGCATTTCAGTGACGCATTTAGACAGTTGCAGCCAGGTATATAAACACTGCCCCATTTCTCAGTCACCACTTCATTCTGTTACATCTAACCTCCCAAACATCTGTCATTGTCCATCATTCGCTCCCTCCAGCATTTTCTAGCTAAGGTTTTTAATAGATTCAAATGTTTTATTTGTAGGAGCGTGAGCAAAAGGCTGAAGAGGAGAGGATCCGAATGGAAAACATTTTGAGTGGGAATCCATTGATTAATTTAGCAGGACAGCAGCAGCAACAACAACAGACCAGCCAGACCCAGAGCTCATTCAAAGTCAAAAGGAGGTAAAATAATCCTGCTCTATTCTGCAATAAATGGTATAAATGATGTTTGTAGATTTATTGCAATATGAATATATCTTTCAGGTGGGATGATGATGTTGTTTTCAAGAATTGTGCCAAAGGAGTAGACGAAGCTCGGAAAGAAAAACGTTTTGTCAATGACACTCTTCGCTCTGAGTTTCACAAAAAATTTATGGAGAAATATGTTAAATAACCTCTGTTTGTTTATTTTACTTTTAAGGCTTGCATAATATCGGTTTGCTGTAAATATGTGTTAAATACGATTGTCCCTTTTCCATTTGTAAAACATCAAATAAACATTCATTCATGTTTAAAGGTTGTTGAATAGAATTTTTTTCCTTTAATTGTTATCTTGCATTCATATCAAGAACATACCTAGATTTGCCTTTTGTTTTGATCATATTTGTTTCTAATTGTAGTATTTTATAATTGAGTAAACTCTCGATGGAGATTTGAGACTCAAAATCTGATCCTTTTTTGATTTCTGGACACAGGTTAAATAAAAAAATAGGTCAGATTAGATGATTTTGAGTTTACATAAGTCTTATAACTCTAAAAAAAAAAAAATCAAAAAGTTGTTTAGATAATAATCTTACAACTCTAAAAAAATCAAAAAAGCTGTTCACATAATAGTCTTATAACTCTAAAATATCCCAAAATCAGATTCAAAGTGTACATGTAACTGCAGCCAATGTTATTCCAGCCCTGCCAGAGACGTGCTGCATGTGGTCAGTCTGGATCTACACAAAATGTCTAACCCAGGTGTCATTTAAGTAAAAAGTGATACTAATAATTTTAAATGCAATGTATTTTTAAACTACTTCACACTCATAGCAGAGACAGATATGTTAATAGAGATTAGCAGAGTGGAAGTGGCCTGCAGGGGGCGCCACGCTGAACAATCACTCCCTTGTCTGGAGGATTGGGAGGCTGCTGGGAAAAGATGGCAGCTCCCTTTTGTTTGTGCGGATTTGTTCACTCCAAGAAGAACTTTAACTAGACTAATTTGCGCTTACACTCTCTGTGCCGTGTTAAAGGGCTCGTGAGTAACTTTTTAACCACAAAACATGGAGAAAAGTGGGAGTATTGACAGTTTGGGCTCGAGACGCTCTTCTTCACGTCAGCCTAGCGTTGATTCATTATCCAGGTAAATATAACTCCACCAAAACTCCACTCAGCACACTGCATCTGTGTCTGAAAACTAAAAAAATCAACAGAAAACCTTGAGAACAATGTCATTACTGCGTTATTTTGTAAGAAAATGGACGCATTACGCAAAGTGACATTGTAGTGTCGTCATGGTAACAGACTGGTTATCTGCACGGTTTATTACAGACTAAAGGTTTTAACAACACCATTGAAAACAGAGCAATGGCGCTGTGCTTTTTCACAAAGGTTTTATTATAATCTGTCTTTAGTTCTTCTACGTCCCGCTCTGACCGCTCTGCCCTGGTCAAGCCAGCCTCTTCTGCGTCCACATCCACTGAGTTTTCTCCAGAGCTCAGGGTGAGTAGCTTTTCAGTACAAATCATCTAAATACAAAAACAAGAGGGCCTAAATCTCCCCTTTTTATTTGTGTGACTTAGGTGAAACCCAAAGCTCCTGCAAAGGTTAGGACACCACAATGATTGGAGTTCACCAGAGATTATACACTACTTGCTTGTTGTGTGTATTAATTTCATGTTTCTGATCCTTTTAGCACATCCCAAGAGAGTCAGACCAACAGGAGCTACAACTTCTACCAAATGAAACAGTTCAAGACGTGGGTATGTTTTCCTCTGTACTTCTAAATTAAGAGCTTAACTGCTGTTACTAAAACAAGTACTTTTGTAGCAAAAGATGTCACCTACTTCTGCCCATTTATTGGAGCCATAAGGGGAACCGTGATTGTCACCAACTACAGATTGTTCTTTAAGTGCATGGACAGAGTGTGTTTTTTTTCTTGTAATTATTTACCACAATTTACATTTAATGGCATCTTGGCTTACATTGGGAACATTTTCCAGGAACCTACATTTGTGTTGGACCTGCCTCTTGGTGTAGTGAGTCGAGTGGAGAAGATTGGGAATGCCTCGACCCGTGGGGACGTTTCATATGGGATTGTATGCAAGGTGTGGTTACAGTTGAGAAAAAAAGTATTTTCAGAAGTAGGAACTCATCGAGTTAAATAAATCAAGATGTCCAGTATGAATAATACAGTGTTATTAGAGTATATAAGTCACTGTTATTTTACAAAGGCCTTTTGAATAAATCTCTAAAGTGTTGTTTCTGCCTGTATAGGATATGCGTAATCTCCGATTTGCACACAAGCAGATGGACGACACTCTCAGGAAGTCAATTTTTGAGGTCCTGATGAAATTTGCCTTTCCTGTTTCCAATGGTCTGGTAAGTGCTTTTAGCCTCACGGCTACTACTTCAACACGTGTTTAACATTTGTTTAACTCCGAAACAGGAGTTAAAGATTGTTTCTCTTGGTTTTGATAGCAAATATTTGCTCTTCAATATCGACAAGTGTTTCCTGAAAATGGATGGAAGGTGTATGATGCTCTTGCTGAGTATAAAAGACAGGTATACTGAAGGACTCACTCTTCACTTAATATTTAAAATCTTAAACATTCCTCTTGATTAATCTTGCCATGTGTATGTAGGGTATTCCTAATGAAAGTTGGAGAATAACAAAAGTAAATGACCACTATGAACTCTGCGATACCTATCCATCAACACTGGCTGTTCCTGTCAACATGCCAGATGAGGAACTGAAGAGGGTGGCAGCCTTCAGGGCTAAAGGAAGAATTCCTGTGAGTAACACAGTAGGACACATACTTTTGTTTTACGTGCTTTGTCAGTCATGTGAAAACTATGTAACATAATCTTTGTGTAGGTTTTGTCTTGGATTCATCCAGAGAGTCAGGCTACAATCACACGTTGCAGTCAGCCTATGGTTGGTGTGAATGGCAAACGCAGTAAAGAAGATGAGAAGTACCTCCAAGCCATAATGGATGCAAATGCCCAGTCTCATAAGCTCTTCATTTTTGATGCCCGGCCCAGTGTTAATGCTGCTGCCAACAAGGTTTATATATTTAACTGGCAAAATGATTAGATCTTATTGATTTGCCATTTCAATATATTGAACGAAACACCAGTCACTTGAGATTTAGCTAATTGTCAGCATTTCCTTCCTCCAGATGAAAGGTGGAGGATATGAAAGTGAGGATGCTTACCAGAACGCTGAACTTGTCTTTTTAGACATTCACAATATTCACGTTATGAGAGAGTCCCTTCGTAAACTTAAGGATGTTGTTTACCCGAACATTGAGGACTCCCACTGGCTTTCCAATCTGGAGTCCACTCACTGGCTTGAACACATCAAGGTAATTCATAACCCACAGAGCTTTATCATTCTTATATTTCCAACTTCTTCTTATTTCTATAGCTGATAATGGCTGGAGCATTGCGAATAGCTGACAAAGTAGAATCTGGAAAAACGTCAGTAGTGGTTCACTGCAGCGATGGTTGGGACCGCACAGGTCAGCTCACATCTTTGGCCATGCTGATGCTCGATGGCTATTATCGCACCATCCGTGGGTTTGAGGTGCTGCTTGAAAAAGAGTGGCTCAGCTTTGGTCATCGTTTCCAGACGGTAAATCACGGCATATTTTTGGAAATTCTAATTTTATCACTTCATTCAGTTCACATATTACTATTTTTTCCTTTAGCGCGTTGGTCATGGAGATAAAAACCACACTGATGCTGACCGCTCACCTGTTTTTATCCAGTTTATTGACTGTGTATGGCAGCTCACTCGACAAGTAAGCTTATTTAAATTCAATGCCATGTTAAGAAAGATCTTTTTACAATTTTATGGGGGTTTTTTTGTTTGTTTTTTTTAGTTTCCTGCTGCTTTTGAGTATAATGAATATTTCCTGGTGACTATCTTGGATCATCTGTATAGCTGTCTTTTTGGTACATTTTTGTGCAACAGTGAACAACAGAGGATGAAGGAAGTGGGTTTTGGATTATTATTTTTATAAACTTAAACTTAAATTTAACAGATGAAGTAATTAGTGACTTTTATCTAACAGGAGATTCCTAAGAGAACTGTGTCCTTGTGGTCATATGTAAACAGCCAACTGGATGATTTCACCAATCCACTGTACGTGAACTATTCCAATCACGTATTGTTCCCTGTTGTCAGCCTGCGCCACCTAGAGCTTTGGGTTGGTTACTACATCCGCTGGAATCCTCGGATGAGACCTCAGGTATGGCTGGGCAGATATTAACTGTGCTCTAAAGAAATCAAACCTTAATTTTCTTCCCAGGAACCGGTCCATCAGCGCTACAAGGAGCTGTTGGCAAAGCGCGCTGAACTTCAGAGGCGGGTGGAGGAGCTTCAACGTGAAGTGACCAATCGCTCTGCTTCATCCTCCGAACGAGCAGGGTCTCCCACACGCTCCATCACACCTGTGCAGACTTTTGTTTGACAGCACTTGACCCAGGGTGACTGGGTTGACTGGGTTTAATTCTAACTGTAGAAGGTGCTGCGATAAGTGGCATTACACCACATCTGGCACTGCATTAATAAAAAACCATGGATGCAGCTTTGAGCTTACAACAGGACTGAACATGTCTCATATTGCACACAGTGATACAACTGCATTAAACAAACTCAACTAACCAGTGTTAGTTTTTGAGGAATTATTATAGATTGAATTGTATAGCAGTAGATTCCTTGTTACATTCCTCTAAGTTGCTAATAGATGATATTTATAAACAAATGAATCTGCTCATTTCCACAGCAGCTTACAGTAACATATGTTTTAGACTAAGGGCAGTGACATGCGCATCACAGACGATTTAATGGATATAAGCTTTTTGTTCAGCGACCAAACACTGTTCCAGGTGGGACATTCAGTTTTGTTTTTTGTAGGGGCCATTTCATAGTGATGCTAGTTGCCCTCTTGTTGTTTATGACATTTAAACCTGCAAATCTGCAAAGATAAGTTATATTTTTTTGTTTTTTCTCTTATTTTTAAACTATGCAATAGAGCAAGTGTCTTAAAATGTTATTAGTAAATAGCCTATTGAATGTAGATTAGCAGTGCCTTAAAGGTTAAAAAAAAAAAACACTTCCTATTGACTGTTTCTATGTAAAATGTAACGGTAACCCAAAGACATGCAAAAGCAAATTTGTGTGGAACTGTATGTTTATTAAAGTTTAAAGTTAGTAGTTTTAAGTTTGAGTTGATATGAATTGTCTGTTTTAATGTGCGTTGTATTGTGTGATACTTTGTTGCTTCTCATCTGCAGGGATGGCTCTCTCTATATAAGTATTCAGTCTTTCATTTACAGTTTTGTTTCCAAACATTACTCTGAAGTCACGTCTTTGATTGGTTTGCTAGATTTAAACTGAAAATCCCGCGTAGATCTGCAGTATCGCGATGAAGTTTGTTCTAATGGAGACGTCGCGAACTTCCGGTTCATGACGACGCCGATACAAAAAGAAGGAAAACAGGAAAATACCATTCTTGGCGAGAATAGTTAAAACTAAAGTCTAATTTGAGCTCCTTGTATCGTTTATGCTCGAGTGACAGTAAATATGCCGTACATGTGTAGTTGGTTCAGTCGTACAGCGTAAAATGCCGTAGAGGTCATAGATATTTGGAGTTTATTGTTCTTCCGCTGCTTAGCTATTTATGTCCAGCTCTCGAGCGCTTAGCCAACAGAGCTAACGCGGCTAATGTTAGCATCGGATGCCACCACTGTTTTAGGTCTTGAATAAGCAAAGACGGGGAGAGAAAACAGCGTTGTTAATCTGTAGAGTTCTCCGCTGGACACGAGGCCGTTTTAGCTCAGTGACATCAGTTTAGAGGATGGCTACGTCTGCGCTTTACGCCTGTACCAAGTGTAACCAGCGGTACCCCTTTGAGGAGCTGTCTCAAGGCCAGCAGCTGTGCAAGGTCTGGACTCATGCATCCTGTGTCTGCAGCTTTTTGATAATAAGAGTAAAAAATGTGTGCCACGCCAATGTCGAGTTTGTTGAGCCCTTACATTCGTGATTGGGCTGGGTTAGTCTTGCTGCTATTATGTAACACTAATAGTTGGACAGTGTGCAAACTGCCTCTAATGCTCCATAGAGAGTATCATTGGCTGCAGCATCTTAGTCGAGCTTAATAAACATGTTTACTCTCTATTGTGGTGTTACAAATGCTTCAGCCGATGCTCTTTGGACTCTTCAACTTGCTGAAAATGGGGCTAGAAGATGGCTAACCTATAGTCTATACCCTATTGCCTGATATAAAGTTTTTAGTTTTTTTTAACTCTCTGTTTATGATTATTATTGATGGGCTTTATAGTATTTCAATTTTCATGTGGTAAAACAAGTAATTTTATTTTCACAGGAGTGCCGCATCGCACATCCAATTGTCAAATGCACATACTGCAGATCAGAGTTTCAGCAAGAAAGGTAAGAATGAATGTGTGTAGTTAGTTTATGTTTTTTCTTTAATGCTTGCTGCTAAAATCCTTTCTTTATTCTTTTCAGCAAAACAAACACCATCTGTAAGAAGTGTGCACAGAATGTCAAACAATTTGGGACGGTAAGGTTTTGGCTTTTAATAAAGACTAATTCACATCTGTTCTAGTAGTTCTTTTCTGTAACATCTGTAGTTTTTCTCACTTATTATTTTCTCTTTTTAGCCCAAACCCTGCCAGTACTGTAATATTATTGCGGCCTTTATTGGAACCAAGTGTCAGCGATGTACAAACTCAGAGAAGAAATATGGACCTCCTCAAACCTGTGAGCAGTGCAAACAACAATGTGCTTTTGATCGTAAAGAGGAAGGCAGAAGAAAGGTGCTCACTTTGCAGCCTTAGTCGATTCAACTCTAAATGTAATACATAAGGAAATTAACTTGTGGCTCTTATGTTTTAAAGGTGGATGGTAAGCTGCTCTGCTGGCTGTGTACTCTGTCGTACCGACGTGTCTTGCAGAAGACGAAGGAGCAAAGGAAAGGTTTTGGCTCATCAAATTCTTCTTCCCTCAATGAGAAAGACCACCACTCCAGATCACATCATCATCATCACCACCACCATCACCAACACAGACACAGCAGCTCCCACCACAAGTATGTACATCATTGTCTTTGTCTTTTTAGTTTCTAACCCACCAAGCCATTATTACATTGTGCATACAGCTCCTTAACAGTGCACTTTTCCTATTCAGACTGAGTGGGAGCTTGAGTCCTGAACAGGAGCAGGGACTGTGGAAGCAGAGGTAAAATGTTCTTTTCTCACAGCAGTTTTTAAAGTTTTCTCTTGTTTTTTCATTAAAAATCTGAAAGGATTCTTCATTCATTCTTAATAACAAGTGAACACTAAGTTTGCAGACAGGTCATGGCACTCTTTGTAGTGGCACAATAGTAAAGGTGTTTTATATTAGTGCTTTCGCTGAAGCAACTTCGTTCAACAGAAAGAAAGTGGTGTACTGCGGCTGCTAATTTGCTGTAAAGTATATTTAGATATTGACTGAGAAATGGCTGACTGTGCTTTGATGAGAACCAAACTCTCTAGGACCTGCTCAAATAATATTTATCTTGACATTCTGTTTTGTTTGACAATTGAAGAAAAAAAAAAACCCACCAACAATTACTGTCATAAGTGTTGGACTTTGGACCTTGCATTTCTAGAAGTATTTTTGTCCTTTGCAGCCATAAATCATCTTCAATCCAAAAAGAGACTCCAAAGAAGAAACCAAAGCTTGAGTTGAAGCCATCTAATGGAGACAGGTAATTCATTTTTCTGGATGTGCCATTTAGCTCTATTCGCTTTTCATATTTCACACTTTTAAAATATATATTCAATAGCAGTTCAATCACTCAGTCCATGGATTCTGGTGGAACAGACAACTTCATCCTCATCAGTCAGCTCAAAGAGGAAGTGATGTCACTGAAAAGACTTCTACAGCAAAGGGATCAGACTATTCTGGAAAAAGACAGAAAGGCAAGGGATCTATGACAACTGCATTTGTCAGCAATCCAAGCAGATTTAACCATAACAAATGTCTCAAAATCTTGTCCTTAAAGCTGACTGAGCTCAAGGCAGATTTTCAGTATCAGGAGTCCAACATGAGAGTCAAGATGAACCAAATGGAGAAATCTCACAAAGAGGCAATGGAACAACAACAGGCAAGTCAGAATCTAACACAGACCATTATCTTTGTAGTTAAGATGTATTAAATGTAAAGTTTCTGTTTCTGTAGGCCAAAAACAGAGAGCTGATGAAGCAGGTAGCGGCCCTTTCAAAAGGAAAGAAGTTTGACCGAACAGGAAGTTCACTAATGCTGCCCTAACACCTGGTGAGCGGTGGTTAACAGAGATTGCTTTAACAATGGAAGTCCTTTGTTTCCACATTGCTCCAACTTTTATGTTTTCATTTGGTAAAACCATGTTGTACATGGTTAATCAATTGTTGAAAAAAGATCAAATGTCAACTTATTTTAGATATTGTATGGTGAGTATCCCACTGGATTGCGGAATGCGACTTTTGGAGGAGGGGAGGATTGAGCCCTCATTTTTAACACTGCCGGATACCCGGGCCAAAAATGCATGATGTGCATATGTGGATGGCATTCTGACGACTCCCATGTATCCACTTCATTTTTATGGATGTTGAGCTGACTTATTTATTCATGTATTTCCTAGCTTTTTTATTTCCCAATAAGAGAATATCCCACATTTTGGGAAATGGTCATTTAGTTATATTTTTTTAAACATGATTGTGAAAGACAAGTTGTTAACTGAGGATATGTGCAAATTGGGTTGCTCAGTGAGCTGCTGCTCTACTGTAGAAAACACTCAACACAAACCAATGGACATTTACAATAGCTGTCAGAAAGAACATCTCTGGCTGCCCCGTCTCACTGTGTGACAGCTGTAGTGCATTGCTGTTTCTCTTTAGTGGAACGATTGTCATATTGCATGATTTTACTTACTGCCAGATACCGGTTGGCATTGTGGTCAAGCCTTTTACTTGTTTCCCTTTTTTATTTAGTTTTTTTCTAAAAATGTAAACATATTAATGGGGTCAGCCATTGTGTTAACCTATTACTTGTAATTGTTTTAGTGATTTATTGTGTATGGTATGGCCAGTTGAAATTAACATGTCTGTAGATAATGCCTTTTAAAGAAGCAAACCTTTCACCCTTCATAATTGGGCTGGTTTCATACTGTGGCGTCCAGGATCACTTTTGTACTCTTTTCCAAAACTATTGTTTTACAAACTAATAAAAAACAAACTGGCTTAAGTTTTTTCTTTCTTCATCTTTGAAACTGCACATGACCTAATTCGGCACAAGGCTTATGAAATGTAGTGAAAATTCACTAAATGCTAATGTTTCATCCAGTTTTCTTCGTGTGCAGTAATTAATAGTCGCTTATTAACATGAAGTACTTCACACTAACGCAATAATTGTATATAATTTTCATCTTTATCTCAAAGTTACATTTATATGTCCGGGTCATAGGTCACTTCCGGTAGCCACTGAAGCTACATCCTGCAAAATAAAAACACTTAGCATCGGTTGTGGGAAGGAGAGGGAAATTACAGGCAAGTTTATCCACATATGTTTGGATCAACACAACAGCTATGTGCAAAAATAAGTGACGTTCAAGCATTTATGTCTGGCAGCTTTTTCGCATTTTGCAGGGGCTTTGTTCATTGACTGATGTAAATGTTTCGCTAAATAGCTAGCAACATGTAGCATTTCTTCAGACGCAAGTCTCTGTAACATTCCCACATTACTCTAAACGTGTTTGCGTAAAAGTGCTTATAAAGGTGTTTTATGTTTCTTTAGCACATTTCCTATACATTTTGGCATATTAAAGCTGCATTGTGTGGTAGAACTGCTCGCATTGTTTCTTTGTTGACAAATGTACTTGTACTTGTAAGATTTGAATGAAAGTCGTGTTACAATAAGCACGTTTATCTCATTTTCTCAATCTAGTTCAATTCCTTTTTTTTCAGGATGTCAGATTCTGATAGTGATGAAGACCAGGACCGTCCATTTTCGATCACAGGCTTCCTTTTTGGAAATATAAATGAAGATGGACAGCTGGAGGGCGACAGTGTTTTGGACAACGTAAGTTTAAATGTTTTTCTGTTATAAAATGTTCGTGGTTGTTTTGTCTATATTGTGGTTTACTTGCAGGAGTCCAAGAAACATCTGGCTGGCTTGGGGAATCTTGGGCTTGGATCACTCATTACAGAAATAACTGCTAATGAAGAAGACAGCCCAGAGGAAACTAAAGACTCTACTGTTGTTGATGCAGAAGGTAAAATAAAATTCTCCTTTTAAATAAAGTTTGACATCCAGTGTCTGATCATTTCCAATACATTATAATCTTTTAGGTTGGGTAAAAAGCACTGAAGATGCGGTTGATTACTCAGACATCAGTGAAGTTGCAGAGGATGAAACAAAAAAGTATCGTCAGGCAATGAGCTCATTGCAACCAGGGAAGAAGCCTGGTAATTAATTATCAAGAACAACAATCATACTTGCAACATATGTTGAACTGTAATTGTTCTAAACTACATTGTACCTTTGTGTTTAAAGATGATGAAGATGACTATGATGCAGACTGTGAGGATATTGACTCCAAGCTTATGCCACCCCCTCCTCCACCAAGTCTTCCCACATCTGTAAAAAAAGATGAACCTGCTCAGAGTTCAAGTGGTTTGTAATAGACTGCCTATTTTAATTGTACAGCCAAAAGAATAGTATATTATTTAATTATTGATTGCAAATTATTTGCTTTCTTTAATAAAATCTAATTATATCTTTTGACAGTGGCAGAAGAGGGTGATGGTATTATACTGCCTTCGATTATTGCACCATCTACTTCTGGAGACAAGGTTGATTTCAGTAGTTCTTCAGATTCAGAGTCTGAAACCGATCGTCCTTCACAAAAGTCTGGTTCGGGAGGGGCTCCAGACCGACTCAACCTCCCACTGGCTGGAATTATGCAGAAAGATGCAGCCAAAGCCTTGCCAAGTGTCACAGAGTTATTCCCAGAGTTTAGACCTGGAAAGGTAAAGCTCTTGACTTCGAGGTTTTATTACATAAATTTCATACTGTAGTAATGTCTTGAATTTCCTGCCAGGTTCTGAGATTCTTAAGATTGTTTGGTCCCGGAAAAAACATGCCATCTGTTTGGAGAAGTGCCAGAAGGAAGAAGAAGCGAAAGCACAGAGACCATCAGCCTGGGACCCCACCACCTGAAGGAGAAAGTTCAGAGCAAGGCCAAGAGAAGAAGTCTGGATGGGTCTATGAGTATGCACAACCTCCTCCTCCAGAGCAGTGCCTCTCTGATGATGAGGTAAGTCTTTTTATGGTAGAGCAGTAAATTATGTTTGTTGCTACATTTTATATAGCAATAATTATAGCAAATAAATTATGCTTAGCCTTAATTACACCATAGTATGACTTACATATTAGGTGGATTTGCTATGGCACTACAGTTAAGGTTAATATTGTTTGTTATTAAACACTACATCTGTTCCTTTTCAGATTACCATGATGGCTCCAGTAGAATCAAAGTTTTCGCAAGCCTGTGGTGATGGAGACAAGGAAACCGAGTCTCGACCAAAAGTATCAGAATGGAGATATGGTCCGGCTCAGCTTTGGTACGATATGCTCGGCGTCCCTGAAGATGGCAGTAACTTCAATTATGGTTTCAAACTAAAGGAAAAAACAGACAAGCAGGAAAATGAAGACGTGCCTCAGGATGTACCAGACACGGCAATGGTGGTATGTAAACTCGATATGTGTTAAGTAATAAATTAGTATTTTTACTTTGGTCTAAATGTTTTCCTCTTTTTCTTATTGTAGCCTGAAGAACAGGAAGAATGTGAAGAGGGGAGTGACAAAGAGAAGAGAGCCCTTGAAAATGAGCTGTTTTTGATGGTCACTCAGTTGCAGTGGGAGGATGACATTATTTGGAATGGAGAGGACGTGAAACACAAGGGGACAAAGACCCAAAGAGCCAGTCTGGCAGGATGGCTGCCCTCCAGCATGACCCGCAATGCCAATGCTTACAATGCACAACAGGGTGAGCAGAAGTGTACGTACCTGTTTATTTATTTTATCATACAGTATTTAATTGTATTTTTAAATTCCACAGGTCTTTCAAGAAGTAATTCACAACTTGCCCCACCTCCATTACCTCCTGCACCAAAAACATCAATGATCTCTAGCTCTAAGCGGGACAAAAATAGTCAGGATAATCAAGGTATGATTTTTTAAAATCATTTATTCATTTATAATTATCTAATTTTTTGTCATTGCTCAATAGCGTCTCATGAAGATGACAATCCATGGTATTCAATTTTCCCCATTGACAACGAGGAGCTGGTGTATGGACGCTGGGAAGACAATATTATCTGGGATGATCAGGAAATGGATCACTACCTCTCTCCACCTGTTCTTACACTTGATCCAAATGATGAGAACATTATTCTAGGTATAGTCATACCTGACAGCAGCTAGAAGTTTTCCAAAATATTTGTACATGCTATGTAATTTAATCTATTGTGTCCTATAGAAATTCCTGATGAAAAGGAGGAAATCACATCCCACTCACCTTCAAAAGAAAACAAAAAAGAAACTGCACTCAAGAAAAGTCGAATCCTGCTGGGCAAGACTGGAGTAATAAAAGATGAGCCTCAACAGGTAAGACTAAAGTTATGTCTTGGTACAAATACATTTCTCTAATGCTGAGCTGTCTATTGAAAAATCTTGACAAACTGTTATGGTACATCTATTCAGAACATGTCCCAGCCTGAGATAAAGGACCCGTGGAACCTCTCCAATGATGAGTTTTACTATCCCAAACAGCAAGGCCTGCGGGGCACCTTTGGAGGAAATATTATCCAGGTGAGTAATTTGGTAAATAATTTTTGTTCTGGTCTGGTTTTATAAACCACTAACTGTGTATAAAATTACGATTTTGAACAGCACTCTATCCCTGCCTTGGAATTGAGGCAGCCTTCTTCCCTACGCACATGGGACCTATGAAACTACGTCAGTTCCATCGGCCGGCTTTGAAAAAGTACTCTTTTGGTGCTTTGGCTCAACCAGGGCCACATCCAGTCCAACCTCTGCTGAAACACATCAAGAAAAAGGCTAAGGTCTATATCTACACAGTTTGTTGAGCTGATTTTGGTGCATATTTATAAACAATGTGTTTTGTTTCGTACAGATGAGAGAACAAGAGCGACAAGCATCTGGAGGTGGTGATATGTTTTTTATGCGAACTCCTCAAGATCTCACAGGCAAAGATGGAGATCTGATTTTGGCAGAGTACAGTGAAGAATATGCACCTTTGATTATGCAAGTGGGCATGGCCACCAAGATAAAGAACTACTACAAACGAGTGCGTCTCAGTTTACTTATCTAATCTACATGTGCTGTTTATACATTTTTAAAACATTATCTTTTTTGAAAATACTTCTGTTTACTTCAGAAACCTGGTAAGGACCCAGGAGCACCAGACTGTAAATATGGAGAAACTGTGTACTGTCACACGTCACCGTTCCTTGGATCTCTTCATCCTGGACAGCTGCTGCAGGTTGGTTTTTTCAGGGGTTAGTCACAAAAACATTATATCAATATTAACAGCTATAATAATAATAATATATATATTTTAGGCATTTGAGAACAATCTTTTCCGTGCACCAATTTACCTCCACAAAATGCCAGAGACAGATTTCCTGGTTTTACGAACACGTCATGGATACTATATCAGAGAGCTGGTGGATATCTTTGTAGTTGGTCAGGAGTGTCCACTGTCTGAGGTCCCTGGACCCAACTCCAAAAGAGCCAATACCCACATCAGGGACTTCCTACAGGTGAGGGTTTGTAGTCAGCACTGAATGAACTCCTATGATCACCTTCATGCTATAATATGACTGTGGTGTGTAGGTATTTATTTACAGGTTGTTCTGGAAGAGCAAGGACCGGCCCAGGAGAATCCGGATGGAAGACATCAAAAAAGCTTTTCCTTCACATTCTGAGAGCAGCATTAGAAAACGTCTTAAACTTTGTGCTGACTTTAAACGCACAGGTACAATTAGCTCCTATATTCTTTCATAGCACCATTTCCCCCCACATTGTGTATAGTCATCAGGGACATGTCGAGGTTATGTCGAGATTATATGTTTTTGAGAGCTGTTAGAGATCCACAGTGTGTGTGCTCCCAGAATATACAGGCAGGAAAATGAGGTGCCAAAGAGGTTTTTACTTCTACAATTATGGAGCTTACTCTGAAGGTATGCTGCAGTAAGAACAGTTCAGTTCACAGAATAAACTGTTTAAAAACAAAAAGGCTGTTATGTTTTAAGTTTTGAGTGGAATTTATGGGAAATTATCTAAATGACTCCTGTTTTGCTAGGAATGGACTCAAATTGGTGGGTACTGAAGCCCGACTTTAGATTACCCACGGAGGAGGAGATCCGAGCCATGGTGTCTCCTGAACAGTGCTGTGCGTACTACAGTATGCTGGTGGCTGAACAGAGACTGAAGGTAAAACAGTCATATTTCACTGACATGGCACATTATACATAATACTGTGTTCAGTCCACTAAGCATAATATTCAAAATTTTAGGATGCTGGTTATGGAGAGAAGTCATTCTTTGCTCCGGAGGAAGAGAATGAAGAGGACTTTCAAATGAAAATTGATGATGAGGTGTCAATGCAATACAATTGTTATATATATATTTTGAATCACCCTTAGAATTGAGTAAACAGTGGAGTAATGGGCAAATCATTGCACAAATATCCTTCTTTTAGGTTCGGACAGCTCCATGGAATACCACAAGAGCATTCATTTCAGCCATGAAGGGAAAATGTCTGCTAGAGGTCACTGGTGTGGCTGATCCTACTGGCTGTGGAGAAGGATTCTCTTATGTTAAGGTGCCCAACAAGCCCACTCAACAAAAGGTTTGTTTGACATTTACTTACCTAGATTTAGTTTCATTGAGAACTTGATTAACCTTTCTCTCTGTGTTTTGTAGGATGACAAAGAGCCACAGCCTGTCAAAAAGACTGTGACTGGAACTGATGCCGATTTGAGAAGACTTTCTTTGAAAAACGCAAAGCAGCTTCTACGCAAGTTTGGTGTACCAGAGGAAGAAGTAAGGATTATATTTATTAGTTTGGTATTTAAAAATGTAACATGCTACATCCAAATAACTGATTTATATTTGTGTCTGTTAGATAAAGAAGCTTTCTCGGTGGGAGGTGATTGATGTAGTGAGGACCATGTCCACAGAGCAGGCCCGTTCAGGTGAAGGGCCCATGAGTAAGTTTGCCCGAGGCTCACGTTTCTCTGTGGCCGAGCATCAGGAGCGCTACAAGGAGGAGTGCCAGAGGATCTTTGACCTGCAGAACAAGTCAGAGACATCTGTGTTTTTATTTCGGGATTCTCATCTGATCTAGTCTTAACTTGCTTTTTCTAATTTACCCCAGGGTGTTGGAGTCAACCGAGGTGCTGTCCACTGACACAGACAGCAGCTCTGCTGAGGACAGTGACTTTGAGGAGATGGGGAAGAATATTGAGAACATGTTGCAGAACAAAAAAACTAGCTCACAGCTTTCTCGAGAGCGCGAGGAGCAGGAAAGGAAGGAGCTCCAGAGGATGTTGATGGGAGAAGAGAGCGACAGAGACCACAAGGGCCGCAAAGACAGACGGAAAGGGTTATGTACGTTTAAATCTGTTTATTGGTTTTTTGGGTTTTTTTTTGTCTGTCTTTAATTGTCTTCACTTGTGACATCTTAATATGATTTTTTGATTTTTTGTTTTTTTTCTCTTCAGCAAGTTCTTTGTCCACCAGCTCCCACAAAGACGATGACACTTGTTCTGTCACAAGTCTGAACTCATCAGCCACAGGGCGCAGGCTCAAGATTTACCGCACGTTCAGAGATGAGGATGGGAAAGAGTATGTTCGCTGTGAAACTGTGCGCAAAGCCTCTGTCATTGATGCTTACCTGAGGATCAGAACCACAAAAGATGATGACTTCATGTGAGAAGTTATAACATGGTTATTTTTCAAGGTACATTTGAACATTCTAATGCTAATTATTTTTTGCAGCCGGAAGTTTGCCCTCTTTGATGAGCAGCACAGGGAGGAGATGAGGAAGGAGCGTCGTCGCATTCAGGAGCAGCTGCGCAGACTGAAACGAAACCAAGAGAAGGACAAGTTCAAGGGGCCTCCAGAGAAGAAGGCCAAAAAGGCCAAAGAGAGGCCAGACCTCAAGGTAAAAGTAAGCTTGCTGATTCAATACTATTTTCCTCCCTGTCCCTGTTTTTCTGCTTGGTACCAAGCTCAAACTTGCATCTGCATCATCGCTTACACTATTAAATAATTTCATATGCAAATTGTTTTTCGTGTTCCTTAATTTTTATTTCTGTTCCCTAGCTTAAGTGTGGTGCTTGTGGTGCTATTGGACACATGAGGACCAACAAGTTCTGCCCACTGTACTATCAAACCAACGCACCACCCTCTAATCCCGTGGCAATGACTGAAGAACAAGAGGAGGAACTGGAAAAGACAGTTATTCACAATGATAATGAGGAGCTGATCAAAGTGGAGGGCACCAAAATCGTACTGGGCAAACAGCTCATTGAAAGGTATCAACATAGTCCAGTTGTATTATATCACAACTATCTGACCATCATGACTGTGAATATATTATGTTATTGCAGTGCTGATGAGGTGCGAAGAAAGTCTTTGGTGTTGAAGTTCCCCAAGCAACAGCTACCTGCAAAGAAGAAGAGGCGTGTAGGCAGCGCTGTGCATTGTGACTACTTAAATGTAAATATTTACATATTTTAGCTTTGTTGCCACATCCAAATACCAGCTGTTCACATTTTTTTTGTATTAATTTATAGAAACCACACAAGTCTATCCATCGCAGACGCACTGACCCCATGGTGACTTTGTCCTCAGTGCTGGAGAGTATCATAAATGACATGCGGGATCATCCAAACGTAAGACACAACGCAGTAACACAGTTGGTTCACATCTGTTTCATTTGTTTCAGTCATGTGAATTATTCCTGTAGACATACCCCTTCCACACACCTGTGAATGCCAAGGTTGTGAAGGACTACTATAAGATCATCAGTCGCCCGATGGATCTGCAAACTCTGAGAGAAAATGTCCGAAAGCGCCTGTACCCATCCAGAGAGGAATTTAGAGAAGCTGTGGAGCTTATTGTCAAGAACAGTGCCACTTACAATGGTATAAACAAAACGTCTTATTAGGAGACATGTCTCAAATATTTTTTCATAATTGTATTATTCAATCACAGGAGCAAAACATCCAATTACACAAGTAGCACAGTCCATGCTAGACCTGTGTGATACAAAACTAAAGGAGGTTAGTATTATTGTAAAATCTAATTTTCTGGAAAATAAACATTTCTAAACATTTAACTTTTTTATTTGTGTTTGTGTAGAAGGAAGACAGACTGGTGAGGCTGGAAAAAGCCATCAACCCTCTGCTGGATGATGATGATCAAGTTGCTTTCTCTTTTATTTTGGACAACATTGTGACTCAGAAAATGATGGCAGTGCCTGATGTGAGTCTTTTTTTTCCCCCAATTTTTTAGTTTTACTAATTTCTTTCATGAAGGGCAAATATTATTAAAACCCGAAGGGCATTTTACATTATGCTGATGACTGTATCCATTTTCTTCTGAGCAGTCATGGCCATTCCATCATCCTGTCAACAAGAAGTTTGTGCCAGACTATCACAAGGTCATTGCAAACCCCATGGACCTAGAGACTGTCCGGAAGGTGCCACATGATGCAAAGCTATTCATAGTTTTCCCAACAGAAATAACTTGTCACTTACAGGATTTTGTGCCTCTTTCAGAACATTTCTAAACATAAATATCAGAACAGAGAGATCTTCCTCTTCGACATCAGTCTCATTCACAACAACAGCATTAAGTACAATGGTAAATTATTATATTGATTCATTATTAAAGATATTTCTCAAAACATATTATGAACATTTATTTATTGTCTTTTATAGGTCCAGACAGCCCATACACCAAAACGGCTCTAGAGATAGTCAATGTTTGCAAACAGACTTTGGCAGATGTATGCAACTCAATATATATGTGTTACATGTTTGTTCATTATCATTTACTAGTAATTGTTGTTGGTGTACCCACAGTATGATGAGCACCTGACCCAGTTGGAAAAGGACATTTCCACTGCAAAAGAGGCTGCTCTGGATGCAGCTGACCTGGAGAGCTTGGACCCAATGACTCCTGGGCCCTATACTCCTCAGGTAAATCTTAAGGCAAACCTCTTCTCCTAAGCCACTTCCTGTTGACACCTCACCACAAGTCGTACCATTTCCTCTTTAATCCTGACTTACACTAACCCATCTGTTCCTTATCTGTAATCATCTGTAGCTGCTTGATTGTAGTGTCTCTTTCTCCTTTGCTCCTTTGGTTCTGTTCCTTTACTTGTGTTTGGGGTGTTCTCCTGTCCCGTTTGCCGCGGGCCAGCCTGTTGACCTGTTCGACAGTGGGGCTTCAGGAAGCATGGCGAGAGACACCAGCAGTCTTTTCTCTGAAGGCCCTCTAGTGGTTGCTACAGAGAAGAGAGGGGGTCAGGTATGAGTGAGTTAAGCAATTAGGCTTGCAACCACACAGTCTCGCCATTAAATTATCCTGAATACATCCAGTTTTATGAGATTCTTTCTAAAATATTATAAGCTAAGATAATTTCAATTATCAAAAGAAGGTGAAAGTGGTGAGTAATTATGGGTAAAAATAAAAGGTTTTGAGTAAGATTTTAGATTACGGGTAAATGGAAAGAACATGTGCAGTGGATTTACTGTCAGAGTTTTGCAATGGGCAAATTCAGAAATGGAGTAAAAATAAAAAGTAAAGATAATAATAACATTGTAAGCTGTGTAAACGATGATCATTTCTTTTTTAGGGTCGTCACAGAAGACCCGGGGAAGAAGAGTCGGATGTGGACATTGAAGGCTTTGAAGAGGATGATGACGGAAAGCCTAAAACTCCTGCCCCTGTAAGACTAAATAATAACAAAATGGATACATGTATTATAATCACAACATGGTACAAGGGGATTGAATAAAATCGTATATCCGCATGAAACTTGACTTATGTCACCTCTCTGTATTGTGTATCCAGGCAGAGGATGCAGAAGGAGACCTGGAGGATGACGACGATGAAGATGACATGCTGCTGCCGCCTCGCAGACGAATGCATGATGAAGATGAAGAGGAGGATGATGAAGGGGAGGACAGCAGGTCGAATCGTCCCGCTCAGTCCAGTGTGCTGTACCAGGACTTGCTCATGTCTGATGGAGAGGATGATGCTAGTGAGGAGGAAGGAGACAACCCCTTCTCCTGTAAGTTTATGCTTCTTACCTCAGTATTTTAATCCTCCAAACAAGGTCCTGGCTCAACACCAGATTGGAGAAGGTCCCAAGCGTTACAGTTTGGTCGCTCACTGCTCCTGATAAGGATGCCCCATAATATCTTAAAAGAATGTACCCTACAACAGGGGTCCCCAACCTTTATTGCACCACGTACCGAAATAATGTAGGTTATATTAATTAATATGGCAAAAATAAATTAAGTGCATAAAAAATACAACTTACTACACCGCTGAATCAGTGGGAGCTCTGCACTTGTTTCTTCTTTCCTTCTTGTTCACATTTGTTTCTTTCAAAAAACTCTAAAGGCTTATCTTTTAATCCAGGTGCTTAGTCTCCATGTGCCAAAGCAGTTTTGAAGGTTTCATCTCCTTGTTCGCTTTTTCCTGCATATTACGCAGAGCGGACTCAGCACGTGAGTCACCTGTAGCGACAAACTCATATTTTAAGCAGGACTCCTGGTGTTGTCTGTTAGATTAATCTTTCTTTTTCTTGGAGGTCGTATCCTCCTCTTCTGGCTCCTCAGTTGGCCTTTTCCCCTTTGCAAAAAAGCTCTCCAAAGAGTTTTGTTTTTGGTTCATTTTCACGAGCTTATGGGTCTATGTTTGGGTGACGTGTCTGATGTGTTATACGTGATACGTCATCACAGAGACGAGAGCAGATCTGGCACAGATATAATAAACTTGACTTATATCAAATGGATTTATATGGAGATTTCCTGTCAGGATTTTCATTATATATCTACAGACAAGCTTATTTTGTGTCATGACAGACGGGTGAAAGTTACGTCGGAGACGATGCGATCACTGATAAATTATTTACTGTTTTTGTGCGGCCTGGTAGCAAATGCGTAATGGATCGGTACCGGTCCTCGACCCGGTGGTTGGGGACCACTGCCTTACAAGGACAATAAATCACTGTGATCTATACTGGGCTCTGCATGTCTTAACAGGTCAAATAACCATATCACCAAATAGAAGAAAGGGCACAAAATACAAAACGAATACATTGCTTATGATGTGAAATTGAATTACTGTTATATAAGAATTACTGTTTTTACTGGATTTAATGTATTTTGTTAATTTAAACACTACAGCCATCCAGCTGTCAGAGAGCGGCAGTGACTCTGATAGAGAGGTGGATGTCAGACCGCAGCCGCCGCGGAGGACCCAGGAGACCGCTCGCATGGGCATGGAGCAGGACGAGAGCATGATGTCATATGAAGGGGACGGACCAGACGAGCCTCATTTGGAAGACAGCAATGTCAGGTACGTCCTGCAAGCTCCAACAACATGCATGTTTTTTTGGGTCTCTTAATGTTTTATCTTTGTCAAAAGTTATGGGAGCTATGAGGACCCAGAGAGCCGCAGTCAACTGCCCCCATCGAGCCTGGGAAACGGTGATGAGTACGGCATTAGTGAGGAGGAGGAGGATGAAGAAGATGAAGCTCGCCGAAGGGGGCCTGCTGTTCTATCTCAAGTCCAGCTCAGTGAGGATGAGGAGAGCGAGGAGTTCCGGTCCATCGGAGGAGACAGTGACATGGACTCAGATAATTAGTGGACTAATCATGTAAATAATAAACTTTTATTTCATTTAATGTAAATGTGATCTTTGTAAATACTGATGTGTAATGAGCAAATTTACACATTACTCTTTTTATATTGTACACCATTATGACCTTGGCAGTGCGTCCTTTTAAGTTTTGTACCGTTTTTATTTGTGTAATTGCACTGAAAAAATACATTCTTACAGTGTGTAGCTAAAACAAATAAACATATGTTTTTGAATGATACAGAAGAGTTTGTTTTGTTGTGTATGAAGTTGTGGCAAACACAGGAAGATCTAACAAATTCAATCAAAATTGTTTCTTTGAATGAATGGTGAAAATGTGAAAATATTGTAATTTGAATAGGATTATTACTTTTAATGGTGTGTAAAATACATTTCTCCAGAACGTCTACAAAACGACGTCTAGTTTGTTGGTTACTGACTGAAGTTAATACCAACATAACACACACAAAATTGTACTTGCCCTTGAGAAAACTACAAACTTAGCAATGCCTTGCCTCTTATGAAGCTGTCACTCATTTACGTTTTTTGTCAAGTGCTTCCTGTTGCTGAAAATATGCACTTTCAAGAAGTCAAGCCTACTTACCTGTCCACAAATGTGTTTCTAAACTGTTGGTATATATTGAGTCACTTATACATATCTATTCACTTAATTTCATCTTTGTAAATGTCTTCCACTTCGGACCCAGGATGCGCCTCTTTTTTGAGAGGAGCAAAAAGTCTCTGCAGAGGAAATGGATGGGTGTGGGATCCTGCATGGACTGAGGGAATGGGACCTCTGGCATCTCTTTATGGCTGTGGGCTGGACCGGCTCCATGTGGTGAGCTGAATGGGATGCAGACCTGTAACTTGACTCTGTTCTTGCAGATGATTCACCTACAAGAGGAACAATTTATAAACAATTTATATTGACTACAATGTTTTGGCTTCAATGTGACTTTGCTATTCAAATGTTTATGACAATTTAACTGTTATTGCAGGACTGTTCACTCCAAGGCAGTTGCCTACCGGCTCTGACGTGAAGGATCTGGTCAAGATCGTAGTGGTCAATGTCTAAACTGCGACTGCTCCTCACTGCCTGCAGAGAGCGAAGACTGGTGCGCATGGGTGATCTGGACCTACTGGATGCACCTGAGGCAACAGTTTGGTTTTACACCACTTAAACACACACAGACATAATCCTATTGTCATGAATTCTCAATGAGCAAAGACCTTGATTCTGTGCACGCTTGAGCATCTTGTACTCATGAAGTCTGGTCACTTTTGGGCTAAGACAGTTCTTTTCAGTCTTCATTCTTGCTGATTGGTTCACTGGCACAGATGCAGTAGAGGAGCAGGCCTCTGTCCTGTTTCCATGAGTGGTGTAAGAGCAGAGAGGAAGTGGCGACCTATTACATCTGAATGTGTAGACATTCTCCTGCCGCAAACCTACAAAACAACACATGATATGTAATAGGCAGTGCATCAAAAGCCAAATTGTACTAAGTTATACGCACTGGCTTCTTGTATACGGGCCACGTCGTAAACATCTGTAATGTTCTGCAACTTGTAATTTGAGTCAAGTGACATGTCATGGTCAATGTGGTCTGCTTTGATAGAAAAAAAAATCAGTGCATCATTGCCTCATTTAATAACATTCTTATTTCTTATTAAAAGATCAGAGGCATTACCAAAACAGTTGGAAGTGACTCTGCTAAATGAAGTCTGGTCCTCTGATAAATCAAGAGAGAAGGTGCCAGTTTGTTGTAGGCCTGGATGTCTAGACTCACTACTCAATGCTGTTAAAAGAAATCCACCGTTCATCAATATAATGAGGTTTGAAAATGCAAGTTGTTAAAGTGAAATGAAAAACAAATAAAATCACTTACTTAAATTAAGCCTGTTTATCAGCTTTAGACAGGCTGCCTCCATCTCAGGGCTGCGATTATCCAAAACGTGCCTGCACCATCTGAGAGCAGACTCATTTTTTTCCTCAAATGTAAACTCTTTTGATGAAACATACAACCTGCCAGAAGCACAAACATTACTAGAAAACAACTTGCTATAACTGTAACTTATAATAGATTTTGTCACTTACCAACTCTCTTCATCCTCCTCCTCCTCTCCCTCAACATCAATGAGATCTACTGAGTCCAAGGCTGAGAGTTCACTTCCCCCAATCTCCCAAATGTCTTTCAAAAAATCATAGCTGTACATTGATTCATTCATTGTACAGGTGGGCACAGGTGAACTTGTCTTAGACTTAAGAGTTTCTAGTCTGATCCTGGCGGCCATGGCATAAGAGCCGCTGTAACTCTGTATCCAGTAGTTGAAGGGATTGCCATCAGTTCTCAGAGGCAAAAGATTAAAATCATTGACCAAAATGTCATTTCCATTATTTGTGTCATAGTCACTGCTGCTAAAATATGTGTTGCTTTCCCCATTCAGTTGACTTTGAAGCTCCATTTTTGCAAGTCTACTCCAAGAAATGAACAAGTCTTTTCCAGTTTTACCAGATATCCATTCAAATAAGATAATGCAAGTCTTACCTTTAAGGACTACAGTAGTATATGTGAGTAGTTAGCACCTTGAATACCATCATCTATTGACCCAGATCTGTGAGTTGCACCGCTCAGTAAAGGCACTCAACAGATTGGATGGATTTAAAGAAGCAACACAAGCTTATGTGGATTAAACAGTGCAGTGAAGAGGAGGAAACATCCACATGACTGAGCTCAATATTAATTCTCACTGCTGATATGCCACTGCACATTTGGAGAAGTGACAGCCTACGGTGTTTGTGATGGACTACAAAGATATTAAAACATAATCTTTGTAATTCTGTCTCTTTGTATTTCATGTTTTCTGTGATCATTTAGAAGACAGAGCTGCCTCATCAGAGTCAGAGGAAGTGAGACTGTGAGGTGTGATTATGGTGCATCTCTGCTGTTTGAACTTTGGCCCTTTCTCATTTCTTAACATTTCAACAAACACACATTTTAAACACACATTTGTTTAAAGAGCTAGCCAGTGTCCTCATGCAAGTGTAGTGTAAAAATGGGTGGTGTTTTAGCTGTTTTCTTGTCTTCCTCCTCAGTCACTGCTGTAATTTTACTACATGCACGGTCAGTCTGTGGCAGTGCACACTGAACTGCAGCCAGCCCAGTGTCCTTATATAGATATGCCCCATAGATCCATGATACAGAAGAGCCTGCCCTTTATGCTGAGGAAGAGGCGGTGCTTCCTCTTCACCTCCGCCGCACCTGCGCGCTCCTGTCCTCTGCATGTCGCACAGACTCTTCATCATCGCTCTCCCTCCTGTTTCAACAACAGCGACCAAACAAAAGCCCTGGGCCTGGATCTGACTTATGAGACACGGTGATCGTTTGAAGAGGACTTTAAACTCATGAAATGTGACCAAAACTACACCAGCTGACCAAGAAAAGTTCATCTTTGCCTTTCGGGGAAATGCAGGACGAGAGCGGCCAAGCACCTGCCCGGAGCCCAGCAGCACAGGTACGAGCCCCCTCACCCTATCACTGTGTTTGCCACATGTATCCACCGAGGAAAAGCTGGCGTTTCTGCCACTGCGAACAAAGTTTCTGGTGGGATGTGAAATGAAGACGGCGGAGTGGTTCAACCTGTTCGTCCACATCGCTCTGTGGTCTTCCTGGAGCTGCCCTGAACACAGATACTGCCCTGAATGTGCACCAGAGTTAATGCCCTGAGAGATAATGCTCCACAGATCATGCCCTGAATAGAGATAATAATTTTGAGCACATGTGTTGACCCTAAACTTTTCTCAAGGCATTACAAAACAAGTGTCATTGAGTATCTTCAGTGTAGTCTACAGGCCTGACATTTTCCTACTGGGCCTATTCTGTTGTATAAAGTTTATGAAGTTTGCTGTGAAATATACAACAAATAATAAAAATGACACATATTTCACAGTGGGTTTGGCCGGGTTGTTTAATAAGACTTTGTTGTTCTCTTTTCATGAAGCTCTGTCTTGTATATTACAGACTGTCACCATAAAGCTATTATAAAATCTATCTTTTATAACACTTGTAATATGTATTGCTATTGTTTCTGAGTTTTGAGTCACGGATAATGTTGACTTCCTCTTTTCTTACAGTGACATACTCTATCCCATTGTAAGGTTTGGGTAGAAAGAGGAAATTGTCAGAGTACCTAATGTCATTCATTTCTTTTATAGAATTCAGTACATAAAAACGGACACGCTGTTACTCAGAATGGCCATAACGGGACACATACAACAGGACCCCAGACACCCGTGGACTCCAGAGACCCCAGTACGGCTCCCACGGTCCCCCCGACCATCCCGAGGGAACAGTGGGGTGGGAAATATGAATTCCTGCTCTCCTGTATCGGATACTGTGTCGGGCTCTCGAATGTGTGGAGATTTCCATACCTATGTTATCGCAACGGAGGAGGCAAGTGTCAGACAGGAATATAAGCTCTGAATGATCAAATGTTGTGGAGTGTTCTTTGGGTTTGCCCTGATTTATTTCACACTGAGAATTCACTGTGGCTTTTGATAACACAGCAGTTTATAAAGCCGTAAGACACTGGTGTTCTTGATTACACTGTGCATATCTGATAGCCCGGGTGATGCTGTATTTAGAGATAAAACGATGTCTAGCTGCACTAAAAAAGTCGTGTTAAAACTGTCTAAGGTGTATACAAAACCTCTACTTTACTCTTCTCCACAATCCCAGCAGTCTAATTCTATGTTGTGTTCACAGGGGTATTTCTCATCCCATACTTTATTATGCTGTTTGTCACTGGAGTGCCACTGTTCCTCATGGAGCTGAGTTTAGGCCAGTACGGAGCAGCTGGCCCGATCACTGTGTGGAAATGTTGCCCTCTACTAAAAGGTAATAAATGGTAAATGGTCATGTAGTTTTATATGGTGCTTTTCCACCTTCAAGGCACATCAAGGAACCAGTCACCCATTCACGCACACCTTCATACAGCAGTGTGCACAGACACTGACAGTGAGGTGGGTTAAGTGTCTTAAGTGCCCAAGAACACAACAGCATTCATCAGTGGATCTAACAAAAACGTCATAAGCTTAAAGTGCTACGAGCTATTTAGAGCAGAGTCCTTTAATAACAACAAAGGAAAAGTATGACATTGACATCAATAAACTGCGTCACCAGTCATTCCTGAATAACTGCAGACGAGGAACTTGACTGCCACGTCATGTGTTTGTAGCACATGGATTACTTTAATCATATCATGTAGCCAATTTAGTCTTAGCACAGACCTGGGCATTTCCTGTGTATCTGATCCTAGGCTGGTTTTCATCCTGCAAGTTTTTCATAATAATGGTATTATAATGTAGGCAGGGATACTGCTAACCCCTGTGCTTCCGGTTGACTTGCCCATGTTTTGCTCTTTCTTTGAAAATCTTTATGCAGTTGGAGGGTAAAGGTTTTATTTGGGCTAGTCTAATGTGCTTTGGGACAGCTCTTATTATGTTCATAAGAAAAGTGATGTGTATAAACCTTAAATATGACTGTTGCTTTCTCTCTTCAGGCATTGGCATTGGGATGCTGTGTGTGTCCACACTTGTGTCTGTCTATTATAATGTCATCATTGCATGGACATTTTATTACCTGGGCAGCTCTTTTCAGAGCCCCCTGCCCTGGTCCTGTGAGGCTGTGGCCAATGCAGCGCTTTGTGGTAATGAGACTCAAGGCAATAACTATCCCACCAAAAGACTCAGCCCCACTGAACTCTTCTTTAAGTAAGGGCCTTTTATTGTTTTATTCATTTATTTATTTAAACTTTGGCTATCATTTATTTTATCATGATTAAATATGTTTAAATTTGCACTACAAATCTTTTGCGCTGTTGACTTGACATATTTTTTTCTTTGGGGTCATAGTCTTTGTCCCTGTTCAAATACTTACAACGACTTAACAGTTCACACCCTTTTCCCTCATACAAACAAAAAGCTCTAGTCCCATAAGTCATGCTACAATTTCAAATACACAATAACTTCATTTTTTTGCCTGTATATGAATTAGACTGACTTTTTGTGCTGATACTTAAATGTGATAATATTAATTAAGGGTGCACTGATCCTGGTTTGGTCTCGTTTTGAGTCCAGTTGTCCTGATGTAGACGAGGTTTTGGCATGTTTTTGGTCTTTAATTCTTTAACCAGCTTTAGTTTTAGTCACAATTTTGATCATCGTGAGATGAAATATCACAATTTTCAAATCACAAAGTCACAGTCCTTTAAGTTTCATTCACAGTGGGCACATTTACACAGTTTCTGTGTAGACTTTGCACACTGGACTGGGAGAGAGGTGGAGGCACTCGACTGACGTTTTCAGAAATGTTGTACTAATAATACTAATAAAAGTGAACCAAGAATGAGAAGTTCTTAAAACTTTCAATGTTAAACTTTTTTTTTTTTTTTTGCCTTTGCCATGCTAGTTTTGCCTTTTTTGCATAATTTTGTATCCTTGTCAACACCTGCACAGATTTGCCCAATCGGAGAGAAATGAGATTACTCACATCAGATGTGACTGTCTACATGACATTTGACAAATCTGATAACTCCAGAAATCTGAGAATTTTCAGGGTCTAATTATAGATCACAAGTCCTCTTTCATCTTTGTGTATTTTCTTGTACCTGATTTGACACTGCACTGATGTGTTAATGCTGTGTGTAATGTTTCAGTGAGCGTGTTCTGGGGGTGGTGTACAGTGAGGGCCTCCATGACCCCGGCCCTGTGCGGTGGCAGTTGGCTCTGTGTCTGCTGGCCGCCTGGTTCATCATCTTTCTGTGCATGCTCAAGGGCATCCACAGCTCTGGGAAGGTACATTAAAAGGCCGATATAAAAATGATAATGTAGTACACGATAAAGCGTCATGAAGTGCATATCTGTGTTCTTCATCACAGGTGGTCTATGTCACAGCCACTTTCCCGTACTTTGTGCTCATTGTCTTAATCATCAGAGGAGCAACACTTGAAGGGTCACTGCAGGGCGTGGCTTTCTACCTCACCCCAGACTGGGCCCGGTTAGGAAATGCACAGGTATTGGGCACATAAAATAAAAAATGATGTACATGTATGAGTAATTGAGTTGTTATTCAAATATGGCCAATTTATACGTACAAACTGAACAATGTTTGTAAAGTGCAGTTGTTTCTTACAGAAACGGTTCTGAAACTAAAACTAAAGGTTATATTAAAAATAATAACAATAATAATAATAATAATGATAATTATAATAATAATAATGATAATAATAATGATAATATGGATAATACTTTGCTGAGAAATGATTAGATAATTATGTGTTAATTATGATGTACTGGTTGTATGCTTGGCATTAAACCAGTACATCATAAGCTCTGTTTAAATTCTCTGACAGAGCTGTGGTGTCAGGTTTGCTTATTTCAGTAACGTAGGGGAACCAATCATTTGTTGTCTACAATTTGGAACAAAATCAGCTTTTCTCATGTCTAGTTCACAGTATTGAGAGCTTCACTCATACATTCTACATAGGTCTGCAATATGTTGTTATTTCTGTTACTTATAAACAACCATGTTTGTTTTAATATGGGTAAACCGTGCTTTTTATTGATCGACTAATCCACCCCTGTTGATAATACAATGTATAATTACTGCTATTTCAATAATGTTTTTATTTTGACCTTGATCTTTGTTGCCCTCCTGCAGGTGTGGAACGATGCGCCTCACAGATATTCTACTCTCTGGGGATTGGTGTTGGTGGGCTCCTCTCCATGGCCTCATACAACAAGTTTGACAACAATGTGATAAGGTGTGTTATGTTATGTGTCTGCTGGTCATTTGGTTTCATGTTTAAAGGGCCTATATTACACGTTTTCTGATCCTCATCAAAAACATACCTGGAGGTCTGTTTTGTTTCATTCACAAATGTTTAGTACACAAGTCCTGCTTATATCAGCTGAGTTCTTCACTCCACCTTGTGATGTCATGTGGTGATACAGGAAGGGCTCCACTATAATCATTTGATAAAGGGTAGCTGTAGACAACTTGAAAACTACCACTTCATGACATCACAAGGTGGAACAGAGCATTTTTGGTTATTTTTTGAGCTTTGGAGATGTTACAGACTAATAATAAAAGGTTAGTCAAACATGTGTGAATGAAACAAAACACAACTCCAGCCATGGTTTTGAGGATGTAAGAACATTTTAATATGGCTAAAAGCTCACACAAGTCAATTTTGCGTAATATAGGACCTGTAATGTTTTGTAATGTTGCTGTTGTTGAATTGAAGTGAATGTTTAATGTTTTTACCGGCCTTGGGACAACAAACATGACATATTTATGTTGAAGCTCCTTGCTGACACATAATGCACTTTCCTAATTCAAATAAATACATGAATGAAATGAAATTAAGTGAGGTTGTGTTAGTAAAAGTCAGTGCTGCTGCCGTCATGTTAAGCCACATTTAAATGATGTTTCTTTCAGGGACACCATAGTTATCACTGTGGGGAACTGTGCGACCAGCTTCTTTTCAGGATTTGCCATTTTCTCCATCCTGGGACACATGGCGTGGAGGAAGGGCGTGCCGGTTGGAGAAGTAGCTGATACAGGTACTTTGCATTTTGTTTTAAATCTCAGAAAACAAAGTTCATATTCAAAAAGCACACATTACTCGTAGAGCAACTGACTGGTACTTTTATGTTGGTTAGAGCCTTGATAATTTAGAGAATGCCTCTGAAAGACAAAATTATGCTAAGTTAGGTTCAGTGTTTATTCAGTAATATCTATATTGCAAAATTAAAAAAAAACACGTTGAATCTTTTTGATGTATTTTATTTTACTTGTTTGTTTGTTTGTTTTTTAACTTCCATTGATAATTAATAATTTTTAAAAATATGTCAATATATTAATGTCATGAACATAGACGAGATATTTAACAAAACACTGGAATAAATCCCTCAAGTCCGAACTCTCCACATCACACACTTTTAGTGGCACAGGATCATCCAGTAGATCCATTACAAAGTTCTGTTTAATTGACATATATTTCATCATGTTTTCTATAGGTCCAGGTTTGGCATTTGTCGCTTACCCAGAAGCCCTTGCGCTGCTGCCAGGCTCTGTATTCTGGTCCATCTTATTCTTCCTCATGCTGTTTATGCTGGGAGTTGATACTCTGGTAAGCCCCTCACACAGACAATGGTGCATGAGGCCCCTTCGCTGTAATAATGCCATGCTCTGTTACCCTCAGTTCGGCAACATGGAGGGCATCACCACAGCAGTGCTGGACGAGTTTCCACAGCTCAGACAAAACCCACCGCTCAAGTGTTTGTTCCTGGGTGCACTGTGTTTTGCCTTCTACCTAATGGGCCTCCTGCTGGTCACCGATGTAAGTGACCTGCATAATTCACTGTACATATGTTCATTATTAATCCATGTGCCGTTACACTCACATGTCAGACCCATGTGTTCATAGGGGGGCATTTACTGGTTCACTCTCATTGACTCATTCAGCACCAGTTTTGGCCTCATCATAATCACCCTCTTCATGTGCCTTGGCATCTCCTTTTTCTATGGTATAACACGCACAGCCTGCACTGCATTACCTTCATCCTTGTCTTTTGTCACTGTTTATATAAAACTTCACTTTTTGTAGTGTTAACTGCATTTTCTATTATTATCTGTTGTGTTTTGAATATTTTCTTGCTGGTATTAACGGTGTTATGTGTTAACAGGAGTGAACCAGTTTTGTCAGGACATCATAGATATGATCCGTCATTGCCCTCCGTGGTGCACCAAAGTTTTGCTTTACTTCAAAGCGTGCTGGGTTTTCTTCACTCCGTTTCTTTTAATGGTAAGCACATTTTTTTAATTATTCATCTTTAATTTACACAGGTTAGCATCTTGAGACTTCATCTTCAACCAGGATCTGTTGGGGCCTACGTTGTACTTTTGCATAACAGATGAATATAAGTTAACCAATTTAACTTTATTAATTTTCAGGGAACATTCAGTAATACTATACTTATACTTCCTTTAAAATCTCTGCATTGTATCGTATTTCTACACTGACTGTAAGTGTAACTTGATCTCGTGTATCATGAGCTGTTTAAAAATGCAGATACTTTATTGGAAAGTCAGTAAAATCATTTCTATAATAAGTAGCCGCGGCTGAACAGTAAATCGGTGTAGATGATTCAAATGTGGCTTAGTCACTGGCTTCATATTACATGTTGCTCATTGAGTGTCTTTTTCTTTACATAGTTCATCCTGACGTACATCTTCATTGAAATGTACAACACGCCTCTTCGCTACGGGTCCTATGTGTATCCCATGTGGGGTAAAGCGCTGGGCGTGTGCATGGCAGCGGTCTGCTGTCTGCAGATCCTCATTTGGGGCATTGTCGCCATCTGCAAAGAAACTGGGACACTAAAAGACGTCAGTATCACCTCTACTTCATTCTGTCCTTGTTAGGTCTTCTTACACACTGGAGTTTTTGTCGTGCCCCACTCTCATTTTACACACATGAAAAGATTAAATAATGTGCTTGATATTAGGTTGATCAAGTATTTGTGACTAGTTGACTATAAATGTGGCTTTTTTCAGTAATGCTATCTAGAATACACTTCTTTATTTAGAAACCTTCATCATATATGAACCTTTTTTTTTTTTTTTTTTTATGTCTTTAAAAAATATCAATCTACAATAGAAATAATCATTTGATGTTAAGTTCACTAATCAAAAGATTAATTGGTGATTAGTCGACAACTAAAATAATTGTCAGTTGCACAACTGCTTCATATGACAAAGGTTTTATTGACGTTATGGTTTCTTGTTACAGCGTTTTCAAAAATCCATTCGACCCCTAAACTCCTGGAGGGTGAACAATTTGAACAACGCCAGGCGGGTGGAGGAGCAGGTGGAGCCGGAGAGAGTGGAGGCTCCATTTACAGTGACGCTCACGGATTTGGACTTCACTGCCATGACCTGGGAGGAGGGGAGTCACGCTTGATCCGTTACAACAGAATGACTTATTTTATGGAAACATTATAATTGCACAATGACTCTGAAAGCTGCATCTGCACAGACTGTCCTGCAGCGCTCCGGGATTTATTTCCTAAATCAAGCTGTTGTTTACCGTCAGGACCATCTTCAGTGCTGAAGATTTTTATGTTATAAGAAGAAATGTGGATAATTTATTAACATTGCCAGTGTCAGTGCGTAATTTATTGTTGAAAGTCTTTTTTTTAAAGTTACATTATGCAACTTTACTTCACCATCTTGCCTGGAGAGATAATTTATTGCTCTACCTGGAATGTTCTACAGCGTAGCATTAAACTCCTCTGTGTCCATGCAGGCAAGTCCACTCACTGTAATAATGTACATTTTTCATTGTACTTTTTAGCAATAAAAATACCTATAATTAAATAAATATGACATATGTACCATCCTGAGGAACATTGCAGGTAAAGCATTAAGCAGGTGGCGCACGGTCCACTAGAAAAGTTACACAGTGCACCTTTAAAAAATGATCTTGGAAAAAAAATCTGAATTTCGATCTCGCTCATAGTTTATTATTTTATAAAACAGCTTTTATTGTTTTAAATTATAAATTAAAAGATCATACATTAAACAAAAAAATATGTTGCCAAACTAGATGATTGTCTACATTTCAAGTAGTTATTTTATTTTAAATGTTTTGGTATTTTGATCTACAGGGACTGTTTACTCGTTTGCATATGTTTGGAACAAAAGAAAATAGCTGGTCTCTTTCATGTTCTTTGTAAACTTGTAAATGTCATAGTGGCTTAATATTGTACAAATGGTTACAACTCAAAAGTTTATTTTCTTACCTTAAAATGTGCCTTATTGCACAGTCCACATGCTGCTTATGTACATGATAGTTTTATTTAATATATGAAAGTAGAATCTGAAACTGTCAATATGCTGTATGTTTTTTTGGTTTTGTTGTTTTAATTTGTGCAAAAATAAAACATTAGTGTTACAGTATGAACATCATCACTGCATCTACCCAGATTATCAACTATACATGCTATTAGATTAAATTCATTTAATTTCACATATAATACACAATGACAGCTCATAAAACATGGCTGCCTTAAACAAACAATAAAACTTTGAAATAAAACCAGGCACTTCAGGGCTGCGCTCCTGGCGCAGACGCAGTAGATCCACAGCGGCGTATGCAAATGAGCGGATATTACGTACACGTTTTCCCGCGTTTTCTTGTAGTGAGTTTGAGTTGGCTCGTTTTGTGAATTGCCGTAACCTTTAGTCATGCGGTATGGTAAATTATAACGATGAGATGATCAATAATTAACGCCCTTTTGCGTAATATATTGCTTTAATAAAATATTACTAACAAAAGACCGAGTTAAGCCAACTAAAAAAATGCTAACGATTCCTCAAAAAGAGTTTAATCCTAATATATTTTATAATTTACAAATCCAACTGCGCACGCAGCGAAACAAAACGAGCGCTCCTCCCGGACGGATTGAGGAAGTGGGTTGGATTGTGTTGTATTGTTGCCACAGAACTCGTGTATAGTGCTTTACACTTTGTTATTGTCTTATTTTTACGGGTTTAGTGTAATGTTTTAACTGTTTACGATTAAAGAACATATTTTTTGACGATGCCACCCAAAAAGCGACACTCTGGTGCTCAAAAAGACCTCACCAAGCCTGGTGCTGAAGGGGCAGCTCAATCCGACAAGAAGGAAAACCCAGTTTTATCTCTGAAAAAGTAAGTTATAGGTTTATACCTTTGTTACTTACTCTGTTTTGAATTGTGTGCTAGTTAAGTGCCTACGTGAACCAGGATAGACGCCTAAAGGTCCTGTTACTTCACACTCTTGCTGGCTAGCCATTGTCTTTCTGCTTTAAAAGTTTCTATTAACTACAGAATCCAAGCATAATCTATGGCCCCGGACTTGTATTCCTAATACACATTATTGGCATTATATCAGCATTTCAGTTTTCTGCAGCTAAAACCTGAAAGTCTTCCTGAGGATGACAGACAGGCTTCCACTTTGACAATGTTTAAATCCAGGTTCAAAACACTTCTGTTTATCTGTGCATATGAAAGGTTTTTATTCTGCACATTTCTCATTTAATGTTAATTTTATGATGATTATTTGTGATTCTGTAAAGCACTTTGAATTACCTTGTGTTGCCTTCTGTCCCCAGACACCGGGATAAAGACACAGAGTTTGTCATCTTCTGTAAGAACCTTCATGTGTCAGACCTGGTGTGTGAGCAGACCTGGAAACTTTGGAAAACTGTCCAGGAATCAGTGAATGAAGTGTTGGTATGTGTCTTATTTTAATCTGGAACCTCTTTTTTTTGTTCAGCTGAAATTTAATGTACTCAATTTCTTTCAGGAGGGCCGCGCAAAGCTGTGGGGAGCTTGTCTTTTTGTGACTGTTACAGACATGGACACAGCATGTTTCACCTTAACTCAGCTTCTCAAGGCCGTCAATATGAAGTATGGGCATAACTACGGTGGTGAAATGGCGATACTGACAAAAATTAATATCTCAGTATTTTTTGGGAGTATGCCTATAACAATATTCAGATGATATTTTGTTGATCCAACTTTTTAATCCAATGTCTTAAAAAGTTTTAGTTGAGGTATCAAACAAATGTGAAATGACTGTTAAAAAAAACACAGCAACTAGTAATTCTGGGTATTTCACACTGCATCTTTTTATCTGCAGTGTCAAAGGGTTTCTGGGTCTGGTGAGAAAACTTGATGTGAATCTTGATACTATCAGTACAAAAGTTAATGCAGCTGTAATGAGACTGGAGAAGAAGTATGATGTGACACTGGCTCTTTATCAGAGGTTTGAAAAGTAAGAAGATTTAAATATTTGCTGTTCAATCTGATTTGTGGTGTGACTTAAGAGCTCAAAAGTTCAATGTTTTGTTTCAGAACATGTAAAAAAATATTTGCTTTGGGCTCGAATGAAGGGTAAGTTGATTTAAATAGTTAACAAAATTAGAGCAATATTTATTATCTGAATGAATATGTTTTTTATTCTTTAGCAACCAAGAGCTTGCACGAAACTGCTGGACCCTGTTTCTCTTGGCCAAAGGTAATTTCAACTAATAACAAATCTGTCACTTATAAAAAGTATTCCACTCTTTTGTTATTACATGTATAAAATTACACTGTTCATAGGAAAAGCTTTGCAGATGGAGGACGACTTGGTCATATCTTTCCAGTTGCTTCTTTGTGTAATGGAATATTTTATTAAGCGATGTCCTGCAGACCTTGTGCAACCTCTTTACAGTAAGCTTAATTTTGAGGCTGAGGAGCTTTTTGCAAAATTCAAAAGTGTAAAAGTGTTGCTAAAACTATTGTGTCCAAATAGTATTCATAAGTCAAAATACTGACTTGGAATTAGATTTTAAGCTACTATTTTAACTAGCCACAATTGATGTTTCTTCTGACAGAATCAGCCATCACAGTCCAGAGTCCTCCAACACGAACATCTCGTCGAAGCCAAAACAAAGCCAAAGCACGGCCCCCTGAACCAGAGCTGGACATGCAGCTGCTGGAGACTTTAAGCAAAGAGAATGAATGCAACGCTGAAGAGGTCTGGCTGTGGACTCTTATTTTACACCTGTCATATTTCTTAATGGTGCAGTTGTCTAATTTTGCATATATTGTTACAGGTGAAGAACGTGTATCAGACAAGCTTCACTGCCTTCTTAGAGTCATTGCATCTGTTGAAATCTACAGATTTACCTCAGGTGAGTGCCACTAATCTAAACTGCTGTTATATGGGCCCTCCCCCACCCCATCCTCTGTCTTCCTCTGTCAGAAAAGGCTTGTAAAACTTATGCAGCTGCTTCCTGTTACATACAGGTTAGTGTGTGTCGGCTATGATATCCATGGTGTCAGAAAAATGTGTAATCTGTCAGCCTTTTTATTACTACTGCTACTGTCATCATAAACTCCAAATGCACTAAACTAAGAACTAATTAAAGGCAACATGTATATTGTTTTTTTATTCATTAGGTTAAGATTCTGAATCAGCAATATGAAGAGCACTACCTCAAAGAGAGGGACTTTGATGCCCGACTGTTTTTGGATGGAGACGAGACAATCTTTGCTCCTAAAATTGAAATGTAATTTAGTCTTTGTTTTTTTCCGTAAATGTGGTGGTTGCACTTGACATAGTTTTAAATTACAGAACACAAGTGGAAAAAACACCACAGAAGAACTTGCAGGAAGACGATGCTGTCCGCATTATTCCACAAACACCAATCAGGTCAGTTTATACAGGCCTAACCTGCATGTAAATGAACACGCTTGTGCAAAGAGTAAAGCTTTTGATTTATTGATTTGTTAATCTGTTTTTGTACTTAGGGCGGCAATGACGTCTATTCAACAACTCAGAGGTGATCTGGTCTCCAATGGAGATAAGCCCTCTACAAATCTGAATACATATTTTAAAGTATGTCTCTTCTCACAACAATGTAAATATAGCTGTAGCAAATTTACACTTAATTAATAAGTGTTTCTGTTCAGAATTGTACTGTGGATCCCACACAAAATGTATTGAAACGGCTAGAAACTCTTGGGCAGACCTTCAGCCAGAGATTCAGCCAGGCTGTTGGTCCACGCTTCATTTCTACTGGGAAACAGGTAATATAAAAAGATGGTTCACTGACAATTTACAGTAGAGGAATATTTTGACTAAAAGATTGTTATTTCATCAGAGATACACTCTTGGTGTCAGACTGTATTACAAAGTGATGGAGGCAATGCTGAAATCGGTAAGAATAGTTTCAAAAAAATGTAAACATTTAAAATGTACTACAATTAAACCATACAATATTTTTAATATTTAGGAAGAGAAAAGACTCTCCGTGCAGAATTTTAGGTATGTTTTTTGGCACATTGTTGTAATTAATATTAACTGATCATTTTAAGGGTTGTATTTTTAGCTTCCATGTTACTTTCCTCACAGTAAATTGCTCAATGATTCAAAATTTCACACATCTCTTCTGGGCTGTGCTCTGGAGGTTGTCATGGCGACATATGGAGGTGGGTAATGTTTTTTGACTATACACGCACGCCCGCACGCCCGCTGTTGTATGTAATGCCATAATCTTGATTGTTTGTTGTGTCATTGATTAGAGAGCAGTTTTAAGTCTGGAGGAAATGGTAGCGAATCGTCTGAAAGCGACCTGTGCTTCCCCTGGATCCTGGATGTCTTTGAACTTGCAGCTTTTGACTTTTACAAAGTGATCGAAAGTTTCATCAAAGCTGAGCCCACTCTGAGCAAAGACATTGTTAAACACTTGGAGACCTGTGAAAACCTCATCATGGAGAAGATTGCATGGCTCACGGTCAGTACTGTCATTTCATTAACGATATGATTTATGTGAACAACAAAAAGGTGTCTAACCCAACAAGTGAAGAGTGATCGGATAATTTAGTAATTTGGTTCAGTTAAAACTACTTACTAGAACTAAACTACCTGTTATGTGTAACTGATGAGCACTTAAGTCCAGTTGATTGTTGTGGTGTTGTGGATCATTTGCTGCCACTCCCTCCAGATGATGGTTCTCGGTGCACCAGTCTTCTGGAGAAGTAATAGATGAGAGGATTTAAACAGCAGTTTGAGCTGGCCACTGAAAGCACCACTGGGTGCAAAGCTTTAGTTACTTTGGCTAGAGCACAGCTGGGCAGCAGTCCAACATGAGTAAGTGTGTAGCCCAACAGGTTGATATGATACGGGACAAAGCAAAGCAGAAACACACCCAGGACCCAGTAGATGATGGTAAGCGTGTGCCTACGGCGCATACTGTGGGAGTGGTGCCGCGGCTGACGCAGCACTGCCAAAACTCTACAGTAACTGAAGAGTAAGAGCAGTGTGGGCAGCACAAAGCTCCCCTGCACCAGCCCCAGAGCCACCAGGATGATGGTGCGATGCTGTGCAGAGCTGGGGTCCAGCAGACAGGGCTCGTGTTGGTTAGAGGCAGCGGAGCGCAGGAACAGCAGGCCCAGACTGAGTCCTAACACCAGGCTCCACAGCACTGAGCTCAGCAGCTGTGCCACACGCCTTCGCTGCACTGAGGAGGTCAGGGGGTGGACCACTGCAAAGTAACGGTCCACCGCGATGCACACTAGGAAGAATATACTTCCATACAGACTGATATATTTGATGGTGAAGGTGAGCTGGCAGTAGGTGGCTCCAGGTGTCCAAAGAGCTCCGACTGACAGGGACTGTGCCTTTTGATGGTAGTAGTAGATTCTCAAAGGTAGAGACATGACAAAAAACATGTCCGCTACAGATAAGCTGATTATGTAGATGCCAGTGCTTTTGAGTTTGTTGTGAGATCGCTGACACAGTCTGCTTAAAGCCAGAGTGTTGGTCACCAATCCGACCAGAAAAATGATGCTGTAGGACACTTGATAGAAGATGTAGCGATATGCTGTGTTCACCGTGCAGTTGAACAGAGGTGCATAGGGTTTGACTGGCTCTAGACTCATGTTCCACTGGTCCATATTTATATCAAAGACCTGATGCTGCCACACTTTGAACAAGACGAAATGAGTTCAGTGGAGTTGGGTGGCCTCTGTCACAACAGTTACACCTGCGGCAAATAAGAATTTCATGAGCTATAAAACTTGAGTCTATATGTCGAGGGGACATGAATCAACTAATAAAGAGCAATGAGCTAACGAGTTATGTGGGACAAACACAGGCTGCCTATAAAACATCAAATATTTTCATAAAACAGGTAAACATCTTGAGATAAAATTTAAGCCTTAATTAAGAGCTGTTGGTTTTAGATTTGATTGGGAAAAAAGTCAACATTAAAACACTGCTCCAAAATCATTACACATTTGACATAGATGCAAAACAGACTTTTATAACTAAATTATTCCTTTGTGTTGATCTAATAATTTGAATATTTATAATATTTGATATCATAAAGTAGATTTGAATTTTCAGGTTAGTAGAAAAACATGAATCATGATGGTATTAATCCCGTGACTCACCTCAGGCTGTAACATAAGGGGAGCAGCCAAGAACTGAAAGAGTCAGAGGAGATGGACAGGTGCTCCGAGTTGTCCCCTCCCACCTGGTCGCTCTGTTACGTATTGACCATCTCTCTCCTCTAAACTCTTTTTTGCCAAAAGGTGTGTAAGGACACAATACCTGCCTCCCTCTTTATGCTACTACTGTGTCTTTTATGAAGACATTTTAGTTAGGCAGGTATTATTAGAATCAAAAACTGGGAATGTGCTTTGGCTATTGGATGAATCATAAAATAATGAGTGGTAACATATAAAATTTGTTAAAATAAGGTATTTAAAATAAAATTAACTTGACTAAATATAGATAAATATACAATATGTACAGAACAACTGTGCAGAAGTAGTACAAATGGATGCCACAATGCGTTTGTTGGTGTTGAAAATGAATACATAAAATTTATATTTTTATTTATGGCAGTCTTTTAATGCTCATTTGTCACAACAATATCATTATGAGAAACAGTATTTTTTATACAAATGGTCTGCACATTACATTATGAAATAATTGTTTTCTGAAATCACATAGGCGTATTGCTGTGAGATATACACACTGTTATTTTGGCTGAACATGTGCCAATTTGCTGGTGTGAGTTTGTAGAGTTTGCTGTGTTCTGGTACAATCCTGTGGTGAGACATGTCGTTGCAGGTCTCTTGTTTCACAATTTGATGTTAACCTGCTCATGTCAGTGAGGACCCTCGGGCTACAGCCTCACCAGGAATGCAGTAGCGCTCAGTCTTGTAGCACGTAACTGGCCAGGCTGCTCTTCTGTGGGGGTAGGCTTTATCAAACTCAGTTAAACCTCTGAGGTATAGAACTGTAAATGTTAAAAAATATAATATAGTATTTATAAGTTATTTTATTAAACAAAAATATCCTTTATGCTAGTCTACAAAGTGCTTACAATCAGAAAAAAATCTTTTAAATTCTGCGATCAACACACAAAAAAGCTACAGTACATTTCAACTAATTTAATACTGGTTCATAGTCAAACAAAGTTGTAAAGTCCTGTCCAAACTCAGGGCATCAACTATAACATTACAATGAAACACAACAAATATAAGAATTGTTTTTTTAAGAGTTCAAAGTGTGGCTTATGGGTTTGCACCCTTCATTATTCCTAAATGTCTTTGTCTGAATTATTGGCAGACTCGTCGTCGCACAGTTTTGATAGAGGTGGTCTTAGAGTGAGAGCTTTGGGGGTTGAGATGGGACTGTTTCTGGAGCTGTCCAACTGTAGTCTGTCAAAAAGCTTTGTCCCATTTTGCCATCTTGTGGACTTGCGTTTGATGGAGCTCTGAATGCTCTCTGAAGTGAAGTAGTAAATGACTGGATCAAAGCAGCAGTTGGTGACAGCTATACACAGGGCGATGGGGTAGATTGTCCGGACCACAAACTCTGCGTTGCACCCTTTGAGGACCTTGGAGCGAACCATGGCATAAAATATGAGGTTGACGTTGTAAGGAATGAAACAGAAGCAGAAAATGACAATATGGACAATGATCATCCTTAAAACTTTAGCTTTGTTGAGGTTTCCCCCACGGCTGATTGTCTGGGGTCTTTTTAATGTCCGTAGCACCATGGCCGAACAGAACACATTGAGCAGAAGTGGGATGATAAAACCCACAGTTTCTATAAACATCACCACTTTGGACAGCTGCGACCTCCACTGGTCTCTGGAGTAGTTCTCGAAGCAATAGTAGGTGGAAGAATTGATATTTTTGAGGGACGTTGTTTTCAGTTGATAGCCAACAGCTATGCCTCCAGACAGTATTATTGTCCAGACAGTTAAACAAGCTAGTTTGGCATTGCGTTTTGTGCGAATGGTTTGAGAGCGAAAGGGATACACAAGGGCCAGGAAGCGGTCTATACTGATGCAGGTTAGAAAGAGGATGCTCCCGTACATGTTTGTGTAGAATAAAGCCACAGAAATCTTACAAAGCACTGGGCCAAAAATCCACTCCTTCTTCACAAAGTAGACAATTCGAAAGGGTAGACTGAGAACAAAGAGAGAATCCGACACCACCAAGTTCATCATGTACGTGGTAGTTTCATTTCTCATTTTCAGAGTACAAGCAAAAATATACATAGACACAGCGTTAAAGAGAAGTCCGATCACAAACACCACACTGAACACTGCACTGTACAGAGGGTACTTGAAGTCATCGCTTCTGTTACACGGGGCAGCCATGCCACTCACAGCACTGAAGTTGAAAATTGCTTTGGAGCTGTTATACATGTTTACAGTTTGTTATTGTTCAAAACATGAAAAAATAGTCAAATGTGTTACTGGCAGTTCGAAATTTGCATACCAGACATGTTGAAATGGTTTGACAAAAACCTCTTCTTCCAGTTGTACAAGTATCCAGAGCCTGTTGAAGATGTCTTTTCTTTAATCCAAATTTGAGAAGTAAATTGTCCTGGAGTATTTTTTTCCTGCTGATTCCTCAATAACTTTTTGTGCGGTCCTGTTGATCCAGCCAAACCAAGTAAAGTTGATGTATGGTGCACTGCTCTGCCACTGTGTGTTGAACAAGCTCTTGCCCAAATGCTTCACCCAAAGAACTCACTAGACTATCAGGACCTGAAGGGAGGGTGGAGCTTTGACAGAGCAAAGTCCTCCTTCTGTTTTTTTTTTATTGTGGTGTAGGGGAGTAACTAAGTAAGTTTGCATATTGTACGTAGGGCTGTGCCAAAGGTTCGTGGATCCTCATGTGAAATGTGGTCACCGTGTCCACTTGGGCCCATGTGCGGTGTGATTAAGAGATATGGCAATATTGCAGTTACCTCGACAGCCCTGCACTCAAAAAATTCATGCTTGTCAATGCTCATTATGTATACCTTATTTTAAGGTATACATAATGAGCATTGTCAATCCTTTTTGACTTTTTTATTGTTCCACACATAAAACACAGATTACATGGATCCGGAACAGATTAGATTCATAACGTGATAGTCTTTGTAACATCTTTGTTTAGTAATAAAAAGTTAAATTCCTTTACGTCATCGCATACTGTGCGGTGAAACACAGACTTTTGCTTTTGAGATGTGTCAGTCCAGAGCAGGGTGTGGCAATCGTGACATGCAACAAGTCTGTACCTGCAGCTGCTGTGAGGAAACCACTTCCACCAGGTCTGTGGACAAAAAAAACCCAGCTGTGTTGTTTTGTGCTTTAGGCCATGTTCTGAGGCAAATGTGGTTTCAAAGTGCCTATAGTTTACACTGAGCAAACGTAGTTACATTCATTGTAAAACAAATAAGAGTCTTTCAACTGATTGTTTTTTTCAGTTACAGATCTTGGACACAAGGCTGTGCTCTTGTGTCAACAAAATGAGCAACTGTAATTGTTCTAGACTAGTGATTTCCTAGATCTCTGTCCTGTATCACATCTTTTCAGCTGGTCAGATGTTTCTGTGTAATTGTTATTGGTTTGGTAAATTGCAATGCTTCCCATTAATGAAGGAGTTAGTTTAAAAACACCTGGACAAATCACATTTTGTCTAAAGGACTGTTAAAAAATTTAAGTGACATTTGTACTCCACAAATTTGATTTGATATCCCACCATAGTCTCCCTGGAATTAATGGGGAACTGAAATTGCAATAGAGAGAAATGAGCCATGAGTGAAATAAATATTGTATTTTCAGGGCTCCCCGCTCTTTGATCTTCTGAAGCTTGAGCAGGAGGCCGGTGCGGCAGAGACACCAGTAGAGACTCCAGCCAACCTCAACCAACCACTGCAGCACAACCACACAGCAGCCGACCTGTGAGTGCTCAGAGTCAAGCTAACTAGCTCTTAACATTCTACCATGTCAACACTAAGAAGCAGAGGTGGGTAGAGTAGCCAAAAACTGTGCTGAAGTAGAGGCAGAAAGTAGTGGTCCAGGAAATGATTCAAATAATATTATTTTGAAAAATAAGAAACTAGATCATATCTGAAGGAGTGGTGCAAGAAACACAAATATTCAAATTATTTAAAATTGTTTTCACACTTTTTAACTTTCTCACAGTGGGGAAAGTTACCACATTTATTTACCCAAGTATTGTACTGTTGGATTGTAAAATGTATGTAACTTAGCCAAGTCTAAAATGTTTTGGAAGAAGTTACTCAAGTACTACTCGCCTCTGCTGAGTAATATCATTTGAAGGCGACCAAACCTGTTTCTCAGCCTCTTTTATAAACAGATTATCTTTTACACATGTCACTACTTTCTTCTTACAGCCACAAATTGAAATGTTTTGTTTCTATAGATATCTGTCTCCTTTGCGCCCGGGTACTCGGGTCTTACCTCCTGAGTCTCCTGCCACCCTCAGCTCCCAGGCCCCTGCCGCTGCACTCACCCCCACCCAAGTCGCAGCTCAGCCAAGTCGACACGCAAAGTCCAACTCTCTCAGTCTCTTCTACAAAAAATGTACTTCAAGACAAAAATTGTATTTATATTATACAATTTTTATTTATTTAACTATTTGTGTAATTTTAATTTCAGTGTACCGTCTGGCCTACACCCGTCTGAAGATGCTCTGCTCCTACCTCCTTTCTTTTCACCCTGAGCTGGAGCCCATCATTTGGACCCTGTTCCAGCACACTCTGCAGCATGAGTACGAGCTCATGAGGAACCGCCATCTTGACCAGGTAACTTATTTCTCACCCTAAATTTTGACCAAAAGCGCTCTAGAGACCAAATGTCTCTTTTACCTGTTTCTTGTGTCACATAGTCAAACTGTGTCTCGTTTCAGTTTAAATTGTAGGTTAGCCGTTTGCATTGTTCTAAAGCCCCAAATACAGACTTTAAAGACTTTTTCCCAAAGGAAAGTTATTATTTTTAGTATATTTTAGACTTTATTGATCCCTAAGGGAAATTACTTACACAGTAGCTCACACATTACCCTAAAATAACAAAGAGCAAAAAACAGATGTAAATACAATTCAGTTTACAAAATAATTAAAATAGCCATAAAGTTGTGTTGAATAAGGCACAAACAGATTGCATGTAGAATAAAATAAAAGAAATTTGTATTTTGTACCTTTGACATTTTTGTGGCTCAGAACTAATCCTTGAAGGAGAAAAAAAATGTATCTTTATCTATACCACTGCAAATTGTAAAATTCTTATTTTACAGTTGATGATGTCAGCCATGTATGCCATCGCCAAAGTGAAAAGTGTAGATTTGCGTTTCAAGACTATTGTTACAGCGTACAAGAACATGCCAAACACCAAACAAGAGGTAATCTCACTCTAAATTAATGAGGTTTTATATTGTACTACAAAATGTATAACTTGTGTTTTTTTTTTCTGTGGTAGACCTTTAAACAAGTGCTGATCTCTGAAGGAAACTATGACTCCATCATTGTCTTCTACAACCAGGTCTTTATGCAGAGGCTCAAAACAAACATCCTACAGTATGCCTCCCCCAGGGTGAGCAATAATATAATTTCACTGGAAATGTTTAAATATTTCTGTGTAATTAAATGTCCCTTCTTTCCCATCAGCCTCCAACACTTTCTCCAATCCCACAAATCCCTCGTAGTCCATACCATTTCCCAAACTCTCCTCTCCGAGTTCCAGGAAGCAACAACGTGTACATCTCCCCTCTGAAGAGCACGCGCATGTCTCCTGGCATCATGACGCCACGCTCCAGGTTTTTATTACAAAAGCTTTTCACAACATCCATGACAGAGAATTACATTTACTTATTTATGTTTGTCTCTGCAGAATGTTGGTATCAATTGGTGAATCATTTGGGGTGCGTACCTTTTTGTTTTCTAACTATAAAAAACATTGCATATGACAGTTAAGACACAGATTGCATTAAAACATAGTGATCATAATTATTATATAAGATCTAACAAAATAGAAAAAGCTAGGCAAGATTTTTTGTTCTATATATATTCTATAACTGTTACTTAACAACCATAAAACTATGATAAATATTTACTAAAGGTCCTGTTCCACCAAACCAAGTAATAATTAGCAAAACATGAAATATGCTTGTTTAGGTAAAGACCTGTTGATTTAATTTTATTTTTGTTTTTTGTGCAGTTGTCAAACCGCTTCCAAAAGATAAACCAAATGGTGAACAGCAGTGATCGCTCCTACAAAAGGACTCTGGATCTCGGACCTAGTCTTAAACCTTTGAAGAGGCTGCGCTTCGATGTTGATGGTCAAGATGAAGCTGATGGCAGGTTTGTAGAAATACATCTTTAACTCTCAAACCCGTTCATTTGTATTTTAGTCAATTGCACTTTAAGCACTTTATTTTTCTTGATTGCAGTAAATCTAGTGGAGACTCCACCCTGATCCAGAAACTTGCAGAGATGAGTAAGTTTTCTTTCACTTATTATGTATATTTTACAGTAATACTATTTGCGTAGTGTTTTTTTTTTTTCTAGTAGTTTCTTGGATATAACTATTTCTAAAGACATTTAGAAATTCTGTTAAAACTTGCATATTCTACATATTCTAAATTGTAAAGTATTGAAACAAGCCATTGCTAATATTAACAAAAAATGTAACCATGATAAATCTGTCCACAAAATAATGTGAAAATACAGATGACACTTGAATGAAACCCACTGCAGTTGACTTCATCTACACCGTTTTCTTTAGGCTCCACCCGAAGCCGAATGCAGGAGCAGAAAATGAAGGAGGATGCTGAATCAAAAAAAGACTAACCCGCACTGTCTGACACATGTACAACTATACTTTTGGTTCATTTTTAGTTTTAGGAGTTAAATCTTCTGTTTTAAAGTGATCTACACAAACATGTGGGAGTGACAATGATCATATTTTAAAGAGTCTCATAAAACAATGACAGTGAAATGTTAATTGAGAATCATGACTTATTCATTTGTCATCTTGAATTTTCTTAGATGTTTAAAACATATTTTAAATTATATGCTAAAATTGTGTTAATTCACTAAAATAGTTGGCTTAAAAATCTAGTGCCTGGAAAAAAATAACAATTACAATCTGTTCAAGTCCATGACACTCTTAGGCCACTTTGATTATTTTTACAATAATAATAATAATAATAATAATAATAATACTAACTTTTCCTAATGTCATCTTCACATGTGCCTCAGCTGACGTCTTGAGGCTGTTGAGCTGATTGTGTGACCTGTACTGACGACAAAGTACTGATAACACGGCTGTCACACGGGGTGGTAATTATCTGGACACGTCTTCAGATGCAGTGCTAAATAATTAAACAATTATTTTGTTTTTAATGTGTTTATATTGTACTTTTGAGTAGCTTTTAAATGTAGCATTTTTGAATTGTTTTTTTTTCTTATTTTACAAAGAGATCACTACTTAGACAGTATTTTATGACTTGTTTTGTGAACAAGTACATTTTTGTGCCATATGAAACACAATTCTCCTGGACCACTGTTCCTCAGTACCTATCACAGTTTTGTTTGCATTATTTCCTGATTATTTTGTCAAATGTTGGATTTAATATAAAACTCCACTACATTGATGATTGAAAAAAGTTGTGGCTCTGTTTGTTCTGTTTGTTCAGATTAGAATACTACTACAAATGAACCTCCTGGAGCTCCCAGTGTATTTTACTGTAATAATTATAGTATTAAGGTGCAAAAAAGTATTATTCATATTTGAAGCACTTAATTGTTTTACTGATAATTGAAGTTTTAACTCAAAATTACATTTCAGTCTATGAAGATTATTATTTTAGCCTCGTATAAATGAATACTTGCAGTGTATGAGTCTGTATTTGATAATTACAGGAAAGGTTTGTTTTTCTTTTTCAGCTATAGAAACATAGATTGCATAGGTAGATTGTATATAACATTGATCTTTGCCTGTCGTTCCTATTCTGCATTTTTATTCAGTCCAGTACAAGTGCCATGTCTCACTATAATTTTTTACATGAAATGAAAAACAATCCACTTAATCTTTATTTATACTATAGAATATTTACAATAAAAATAAAATAAAATCTTGTGTTGTGCAAGATTTAATTGAATGAAAATGATCTGAATGATAAGAATATTGCTGATTGAATTAATTGAGATACTTGGTGGGAGTTGGACAGGGCAGGCGTGTGTTGCAGCTCCATGTTTTGCCCTGAACTGTCCTGTGGGAGCGGAGGACAGCTGCTGCCTTTTCAGTAACAGCCGACTTAATTATCCCAAGCTACTGTTTCCAATGGGGAGGAGGCACATCGTTCCCACTGAATAAAGTAACAGTGTGGTTTGGTCCCAGCCAAGCATGACAGTACTGCCCTGTGGGGGATTCAGATGTGTTTTTGACTCTGTGGAGAAAGCATGTAGTCAGCTGGTGGCACATGATCACAGGACAGATCACTGTCCCCTCAGTGAAGTCCTATCATCTTCATCACAGCAGCTCCAAATGTAAGATGCATTTATTTTCTCACCGTTTCTGAGAATGATTTGGATTTTATTCCTGCAGGAGTTTGAATAATTCTCATTTGAAGGATGGAGGATCTCACAGTAAGTTCATCTGATTTATCCAATTTTATGTCCAATCTTTGAAAATCATTTAGAAGCTTTTTCTTTTCAGTTTTCTGTATTTTCTTCAAGATGCTATAGGCTGCATCTCCTTGAAATAGTTTAACCTGCAGTGCATGGGCCCATCACAGTGCAGTTATTACATCTAAGCAGACCTGTGTGTCTGTGTGTGTGTGTGTGTGTGTGTGTGTGTGTATTTATTTATTGTTTGGTCTTTTTTTAAATTATTATATTTGATTATCCTAAGGTTTCTTTTGTCCAGTCTAAATGGTTTGTGTTTTTACTTTGTAGCCAGAGCAATGGCGCGAGATCATGAACAAGAAGATGCGCTTCCCCCCGGAGCTGATCAGTGCCATCCAGGAGGGGAAGATCGAGCTGCTCTGCGGCCTCCTCAAGACCGGGGATGGGATCATCCGCCAGCTGGACGAGTCGGAGGACAGGCTGTGGAGAGAGGCCCTGAACCTGTCCATCCGCCTGGGCAGCGAGGACGCCATGGACGCGCTCCTGCAGGGCGTAAAGTTTGATTTTAGACAAATCCACGAGGCGCTGCTCGTGGCTGTGGACACAAACCAGCCCAGAGTGGTGAAGCGCCTCCTGGACCGTCTGGACCAGGAGAAGGGAAACAAGATGGACGTGCGCTCCTTCTCCCAGGCCATATTTGACCGCTCCATAGACAACTCTCAGTTTGCCCCCGGAGTGACCCCCCTGACCCTGGCCTGTCAGAAGGACCTGTATGACATAGTGACCATGCTGAACCAGAAGGGCCACGGCATCCCCTGGCCTCACAGGATCTCCTGCGCCTGTCTCGAGTGTCGGAACGGGCGCCAGTACGACCTGCTCAAGTTCTCCCTGTCCCGGATCAACACGTACCGCGGCATCGCCAGCAGAGCGTACCTGTCCATCACCTCAGACGACGCCATGCTGAGCGCCTTCAGCCTCAGCAAAGAACTGCGCATGCTCTCCCAGAAAGAGCCCGAGTTCAAGGTGAGTCCAGTGTCCACGTGCAACACATCACATTTATTATTATTATTCAAAAAAAGTAGAATAATATAACAAAAAAAGAAAAAAGTGATGACAAAAACTCAAAAGCAAATATTTGAACTCAAAGAACAAATACTTTTCCACATTTTGATGTATGGGGCCTTTCCGCTTTGCACCAGAGAAGACACAGTCACAGGGGCCATGGCAGCATGTGGTCCGGTGTGAGGTGAGAGTATTAAAGATGATGTGATGATGTGTGCAGCCTCAGTACCTCGGCCTGGAGGAGCTTTGCCAGGAGTTTGCTGTGGAGTTATTGGGAATGTGTCGAAACCAGAGTGAGGTGAGCACCATCCTGAACTGCTGTGGGGATGAGGGCCCGGACGCTCTGGATGAACAGGCCTTTGAGGAGGGGATACCCAACCTGTCCCGCCTCCGACTCGCCGTCAACTATAACCAGAAACAGGTCATTATAGTCAAGCAGAAGCCAAAACTTCCCTGATTCCTTTTTTTTGTTCAAAAGGTTGTTTTTTTTGTAGGTTAAATAAAATAAAATTAAACATCTCAACATGAGGACTCAAAACTCAAACAAAGTATTCTTGCCCATTTCTGTGCAGTTTGTGGCCCATCCGATCTGTCAGCAGGTGCTGTCGTCGATCTGGTGTGGGCACCTGGCGGGCTGGAGAGGCAGCAGAACCGCCTGGAAACTATTAGTTTCTGTGGGGATCTTCCTCACGATGCCCTTCCTCTGCCTCGTTTACTGGATTGCACCAAAGTCTAAGGTACTTTTCAAAGTTAATATACTAGGTAAACACTTTATAATAACTACACTCTTTAGCCTTAATGGACATGAACAAAGACTTCATTCATAATGAACAAATAGTTTATTGATTCAGGCTTAGTAACTACATTATTAAAACCCTAACTCTTAACCCCTTAAATAGGTAGTTACTAAGCCTGAATCATTCTTAATAAAGTATTTGTTCATTATGAATACTCATGCTTTAATAAGGCTGATTAAGGTGTAGTTATTATAAAGTGGTACCAAAGTATTTTAATAGTCCTACAAAACGTTCTGTTTCCCATATAACAGTGTCATTTCTCGTAATCACAGAAAACTGAGACATAACACAGGGTGCGTGAAACCCACTCTGGGAGGATTTAAAACTCTAGTGTAATGTCAATTTGTTAGACTCTGCATTAGACTCTACATTAGACTCTACATTAGACTCTGCATTAGACTCTGCATTAGACTCTACATTAGACTCTACATTAGACTCTGCATTAGACTCTGTATTAGACTCTGCATTAGACTCTGCATTAGACTCTACATTAGACTCTACATTAGACTCTACATTAGACTCTGCATTAGACTCTGTATTAGACTCTGCATTAGACTCTGCATTAGACTCTGCATTAGACTCTACATTAGACTCTGTATTAGACTCTACATTAGACTCTACATTAGACTCTGCATTAGACTCTACATTAGACTCTGCATTAGACTCTGTATTAGACTCCGCATTAGACTCTACATTAGACTCTGCATTAGACTCTGCATTAGACTCTACATTAGACTCTGCATTAGACTCTACATTAGACTCTGTATTAGACTCTGCATTAGACTCCGTATTAGACTCTGCATTAGACTCCGCATTAGACTCCGCATTAGACTCTGCATTAGACTCTGCATTAGACTCTACATTAGACTCTGCATTAGTCTTTACATTAGACTCTGCATTAGACTCTACATTAGACTCTGTATTAGACTCTACATTAGACTCTACATTAGACTCTGCATTAGACTCTGCATTAGACTCTGCATTAGACTCCGCATTAGACTCTGCATTAGACTCTACATTAGACACTACATTAGACTCTGCATTAGACTCTGCATTAGACTCTGCATTAGACTCTACATTAGACTCTGCATTAGACTCTGCATTAGACTCTACATTAGACTCTGCATTAGACTCTGTATTAGACTCTGCATTAGACTCTACATTAGACTCTACATTAGACTCTACATTAGACTCTGCATTAGACTCTGCATTACACTCTGCATTACACTCTACATTAGACTCTGTATTAGACTCTACATTAGACTCTACATTAGACTCTGCATTAGACTCTGCATTAGACTCTGCATTAGACTCTACATTAGACTCCGTATTAGACTCCGCATTAGACTCCGCATTAGACTCTGCATTAGACTCTACATTAGACACTACATTAGACTCTACATTAGACTCTGCATTAGACTCTGCATTAGACTCTACATTAGACTCTGCATTAGACTCTGCATTAGACTCTGCATTACACTCTGCATTAGACTCTGCATTAGACTCTGCATTAGACTCTGCATTAGACTCTGCATTAGACTCTGCATTAGCTTCTGCATTAGACTCTACATTAGACTCTGCATTAGACTCTGCATTAGATTCTGCATTAGACTCTGCATTAGACTCTGCATTAGACTCTGCATTAGTCTTTACACTAGACTCTACATTAGACTCTACATTAGACTCTACATTAGACTCTACATTAGACTCTACATTAGACTCTGCATTAGACTCTGCATTAGACTTTACATTAGACTCTACATTAGACTCTGTATTAGACTCTGCATTAGACTCTGCATTAGACTCTGCATTAGACTCTACATTAGACTCTACATTAGACTCTGCATTAGACTCTATATTAGACTCTGTATTAGACTCTACATTAGACTCTGCATTAGACTCTGCATTAGACTCTACATTAGACTCTGCATTAGACTCTATATTAGACTCTGTATTAGACTCTATATTAGACTCTGTATTAGACTCTGTATTCGACTCTACATTAGACTCTACATTAGACTCTACATTAGACTCTGTATTAGACTCTGTATTAGACTCTACATTAGACTCTGCATTAGACTCTACATTAGACTCTGCATTAGTCTTTACATTAGACTCTGCATTAGACTCTACATTAGACTCTACATTAGACTCTGCATTAGACTCTGCATTAGACTCTGCATTAGACTCTACATTAGACTCTGCATTAGACTCTGTATTAGACGCTACATTAGACTCTACATTAGACTTTACATTAGACTCTACATTAGACTCTGCATTAGACGCTACATTAGACTCTACATTAGACTTTACATTAGACTCTACATTAGACTCTGCATTAGACTCTACATTAGACTCTGCATTAGACTCTACATTAGACTCTACATTAGACTCTACATTAGACTCTGCATTAGACTCTGCATTAGACTCTACATTAGACTCTGCATTAGACTCTACATTAGACTCTGCATTAGTCTTTACATTAGACTCTGCATTAGACTCTACATTAGACTCTATTAGATTAGACTCTGCATTAGACTCTGCATTAGACTCTGCATTAGACTCTGCATTAGACTCTGCATTAGACTCTGCATTAGACGCTACATTAGACTCTACATTAGACTTTACATTAGACTCTACATTAGACTCTACATTAGACTCTGCATTAGACTCTACATTAGACTCTATATTAGACTCTGCATTAGACTCTACATTAGACTCTGCATTAGACTCTATATTAGACTCTGCATTAGACGCTACATTAGACTCTACATTAGACTTTACATTAGACTCTGCATTAGACTCTGCATTAGACTCTGCATTAGACTCTACATTAGACTCTGCATTAGACTCTACATTAGACTCTGCATTAGACTCTGCATTAGACTCTACATTAGACTCTGCATTAGACTCTGCATTAGACTCTGCATTAGACTCTACATTAGACTCTGCATTAGACTCTGCATTAGACGCTACATTAGACTCTACATTAGACTTTACATTAGACTCTACATTAGACTCTACATTAGACTCTGCATTAGACTCTACATTAGACTCTATATTAGACTCTGCATTAGACTCTACATTAGACTCTGCATTAGACTCTATATTAGACTCTGCATTAGACGCTACATTAGACTCTACATTAGACTTTACATTAGACTCTACATTAGACTCTGCATTAGACTCTATATTAGACTCTGCATTAGACGCTACATTAGACTCTACATTAGACTTTACATTAGACTCTGCATTAGACTCTGCATTAGACTCTACATTAGACTCTGCATTAGACTCTATATTAGACTCTGCATTAGACGCTACATTAGACTCTACATTAGACTCTACATTAGACTCTGCATTAGACTCTGCATTAGACTCTGCATTAGACTCTGCATTAGTCTCTGCATTAGACTCTACATTAGACTCTGCATTAGACTCCACATTAGACTCTGCATTAGACTCTGCATTAGACTCTACATTAGACTCTGCATTAGACTCTGCATTAGACTCTGCATTAGACTCTGCATTAGACTCTGCATTAGTCTCTGCATTAGACTCTACATTAGACTCTACATTAGACTCTGCATTAGACTCTGCATTTGATTCTTCTTTGAATTTTGCTGTACGCTGTCTTTAACCCGACTGTACAATATAGATCTACAGAACGATTCTCGATTCTCGAGCCTGTTCTTCAACAGAACACAATTCGACAAAGATACAAAACATACATAAAACAAATAGTCTAGAATATCTCAGAACACAGAATTACCGGTAGATTGGTCGATTCATTGGTGGCACTTATGAAAAAGGAGAAGTAACATATGATAAAAAGTTTGTAAAATAGTTTTCTTTTATCCCTTACCGGTTGCATGGTTTGTTCATGTTCAAACAGGTTGGAAAAATACTCAAGATCCCCGTCATCAAGTTCCTCCTGCACTCTGCGTCCTACCTGTGGTTCCTCATCACGCTGCTCGGGGAATCTATAACTATGGAAATGTACAGAGACAAGTTTGCCTCCAGGCAGCAGAACATTCTGCACAGTTCTTTCCACATGGTGTGGGTGGTGGGTATGTCATCTCTCCCACTGCGATCACCATCATAGTATCTATGAATTATCACAGCTTGTTATTATACATTTTGATCTTCCAGGATTTTTCTGGTATGAGTGTAAGGAGGTATGGATTGAAGGCCTGCGTAGTTACTTTCTGGACTGGTGGAACTGTCTGGACATGATGGTACTCAGCATGTACCTGGCTTCATTTGCGCTGCGTGTTGTCATTATGCTCAAAGGATACTTCCTTTGTCACGACCACAGCCAATCAGACGAATGCATCTACTTCACTCAAACTGGTCAGTTTGTTTTAATATTCGTTTTGGAGATACTCTGACCTAATAGTCTGTGCATATCCACTTTACCTTTTAGGACAGAATAAAGTCTCAACCATTTATACTAAATGCCATCTGCTAACAGGTGCCATAAAGATAACACAATCAGTTTTATTCCCTTCACATGTTAATGTTTGTTTTTTGCCTGATTGTTGGTGTGGATGATATGAAATAAAATCATGATTTTCCTATTTAGGGAGAATGTTGTATTGTCATTCAGTGCTTTTCTGTTTAACGTATCCCAATGCTCACACAAAGACCCTTTTCCCACCCACTCCTCCTATTTGCCAGCCTCTGTCAGGCTCTGGAGTGAGTTATGGACGGTGATGGTGGATTTAACCAATCACAGTGAAGTGTGAAATATATTGCCTTATGGCTCTCATCTGTGTATTCCCATATGAACATGTTGCAGTGCGGGATGACTGGCACCAGGAGGACCCACAGCTGATCGCAGAGGTGCTGTTTGCAGTCACCAGCATGCTCAGCTTCACTCGACTGGCTTACATCCTGCCAGCCCACGAATCTCTAGGAACATTACAGATCTCTATTGGCAAAATGATCGATGATATGATGAGGTAATGTAAGAATCTTCTACAACGGACTCACATATAGTTATTATGTTTGTAATTATATGTGAGAATGAAAATGCACAATGTATATTGCTGTCTCTTTTTCAGATTTATGTTTATACTGATGATCATTGGAACTGCTTTCCTCTGTGGCATCAATAACGTTTATGTACCGTATGTCATCTCTCCACATCTGGGCAGGTAAAGATAGTCCTTTTAGCAGGCAAGGCAGGTAGACTTTAGTTGCAATTTATGTTGCAAGACCCAGTGAGATCCACAGACCAAAAGAATCTCATAGGACTTGTAATAGTAATATTTAAAGTAACAGTATGTAATTTGTTGCCAAAAAATAGACTAAAATAAAAGCATGTTTTTTTGGGTTTTTTTTGGGATGTGTTAATTTCCCTGAAAAACATAGAAAAACATGCGTTCTTACTGTGAGTGGCTTGCATCTCCACAAACCTGACCTGACATAGGGCCTCCTCTTGCATGAAAATGTTGTCTCTTTGGGTATACTCTTCCACATTATAGCGTAAAATGTATCTCCATGGAGAAAGTTCTGAAGTATGGTTTTAACTGTCTGTTTCAGTGGAAGGTGATGTGCCACCTCTAGAAAATTATATATTGTACCTTTAACTATAACAGAATTAGTTGATTGTAATTGTGTTATTTTTCAGGTTTAATGAGACATTTCACTTCCTGTTCTGGACCATGTTCGGAGTGGCCAACCAGGACTATGTGGACATGCCTCAGTTTGTGCTGGCGGAGTATGTCGGGAGAATTCTGTATGGCATCTTTACGCTTGTCATTGTCATCGTACTGCTCAATATGCTGATTGCTATGATCACCAACTCCTTCCAGAAAATTGAGGTAAGAGTGTTAAATTTACTTTTATTCATATTTCATTTGAATCATTCTACATTTGTCATTGATTTGTGAAACATTTCCACAGGATGATGCTGATGTGGAGTGGAAGTTTGCCAGGTCAAAGCTGTACCTTAGCTACTTCAGAGAGGGCCTAACTATGCCTGTTCCCTTCAATATCATCCCGTCACCCAAAGCTGTCTTCTACATCCTTAGGTCCGTCCATAAAAACTAAATTCTTTCCATTTACATTCAAACACACATATACATATTTTTTATTTGTTTTTTCAGAGGACTCTTCCGGCGACTTTGCTGCTGCTGCTCGTGTAATCCCAGCAGCAGATATCCCCCAATTACCTCAATCGTAAGTACATGTTTTTTTTATTTAATGCACATTGATGTCAAATTAGTGTCTTTTATTATGTCACGTTTTGTCTCATTAGACTAATGATAAGAGCTCAGACGACGGGCAGCTGCCGTACAGACAGCAGGTGATTGGGGCACTGGTGCAACGGTACATTGAATCAGCACGGAGAGAGTTTGAGGAGGCAAAACGAAAAGGTAACTATAGAAAAAAACAAAAACAAAACATCTTAATAACCAACTTAAGGTTAAACAAATAAATAGCATTTTGTACTCTTTATGGTAGACTTTGTAATTGATTAGTTAATTAATTATCATTTTACTGGCTAAATTTATTTGCATTTCAAAAAGAAAAAGAAAAATTTGAATAGAAAAAAGATGTGAATATCTGTAAAAGTTAGTGCTAAGATTCTAGTAAAAGCGCTAAATTACATCTGTTTCTCGTATAACAGAAGATAATACAAAACATTACAAAAAATAACTTTAAAAATTGCATTAAAGTATATGTTTTTCAGACATTGGGAATCGTATCACTGAGCTGAACAAAGCAGTGGGCAGGTTACACACCGACATGAAGGTAGTGCAACAGCTTCTGATAGACGACGGGCACACTGTTAGTGATGCTTGTTCAAAAGACAGCTCCTCTTTCCTTGGAAAATACATAATCGGTGCCAAGAACAACTTTCGAGGTTTCAACAGTAGACAAGATGATAAGGCTGCCTCTCTCAAGGTTGTGCTGCATCAAGACAACGGAGAAAAAGAAAAAGAGTTAGGCGTGAGACCAGCTGAAGCCAAGGAATCAAAGGCAACAGAGTGTGAAGTGGTGAAGATGGAGGAAGGAAGAGGTAGAGAAAATAAAGACCAGAACAAGCCCAGTCATGCTGATGAAAATGAAAATACTGATCAGGAATCTAAAGAGGAGGCCACCGCAGGGACAAGTCATGTGATCAAGGCTGAGGACATCCAGGAAGAGGAGAAGGAAACATCCCATGAAAACACTGATCAACAAAAAGAAGCAAATAAAGAACAGACTGGCACCAAACAGCTTGTCAACCGATTTAAAGTCTTTGAAGCTCAAAACAAGAATGCAGAGCCCAAATGGATGAAAGGCCGAAAGTTTGAACACATCTCAGAGACTGTCTCCAAGGAGAGTCTCGCCAAACCTGGGCCTAAAACAGGGACTTCATCTCCAACAGGCAGCAGCAGCTCTCAGGATACAGGCTTCGGGTCGCAGGAGGGGGACCTGTCAGTGGAGGGGGTGTGTGGTCCTAGTTAGCTACTGTAGGGTCTGGGTATCTTGGCTCATAGGATTACTACAGTTCAGCCACAGTGGCACAGGCATCGGACCAATGAATGCACTCAGGTTTCAGCCTCGGCTCCTCTGGGAGTGCACCTTTGATGTAGTGTGCTTGTTAAGGCAAAACCTCCTTATACTCAGCACTTTTTACTCTTGTAGTTTATTCCAAATCTTAAACTGTAGATCTACCAGATTACGTGACTTATTCACTTGCACTATTCAGCAACTACCCATTTACTCAAATTAACAAAGTTGTTGAATGAATCTAATAGAAAATGGGGACACATCTCTATTTCTATATAATTTTTTTAAGTAAAATTAATTAGAAAATCAACAATGTCATTAATAATCTTTATGTAATACTTGCCAAGTTTTCTTTTTTATGTAAAAAGGTATAATAATATTAATTAATATTAATATATTAATTAATTTTTCCTAAGCCACCTGCTTGTTTCCTCTGCCTAGAATATTCCAAAATATGGCATTAAACATGGAAGAAAGCAGGTGCTGCTATAGCAATAAAAATTCAATAAATAGAAAATGGATACATTCCACATTATGGGAAAATACAGGCAAAAGTAACCACAAAAGTTGCATAGTACATCCTAAGTTAGTTCAGATGTTTGTGGAATATAACATTGTTTAAAAGATTACATTTTAAAATGTAAGTATGTCATTTTGTAACAAGTGATGAGGAGTGTTTTTGTGCATCAGTGAATGACGCAGGTCTCAGCTTGTTTCACATCTGTCCCATAGGACATGATACATGGACACCTTGCTTCATTAATTTGTCACCTGCAAAATCACCTGTCCCATGGTACATGACATCTCAACACTGGAAAATAACACTGTAAAGTTTCTTTTATGTCCCACCAAACAGCAGATAAAAACAAGAAATTGTTGATTGTGTTAGAAAACATTTAATTTCCCAGACAGTAAAAAACAAAACAACATACAAGCATGTTTGGTTTTTTTTTTTTAATTCATAGCATGATGCCATTCTATACAAAGCACATTTCATGATACATTAAATAATTTGTAATTTAAAAAAAAGAAAAAAACACACACTGAGGTACAAATGGTAATTATGCAGGTGGGGTCAAAGTGCTCAGGAACCACACATGAGACACTCGTCCCTGTTGGCTAACGAGCAGACCATAGCAGCTGTGTTCTTCTCCCTTGTCTCCTCTTCGCTGCTCTTTTCTGCCTGGGCCTCCTTTAGTTTCTCTTTGTTCAGAGTGAACTGAATGGGGTTGGCTGCAGGCTTTGTGCGTAGGTAGTACATGCCAGTTTTCAGACCCTGCACAACACAGCATTAAAATATACACCCAAATACATTTTAAAATGCTCTTGTACACATGTTGAGGTAACTTACCAACTTCCACCCATAGAAGTGCATGCTTGTCAGTTTGCCATAGTTTGGTTCAGCAATATGAATGTTCAGAGACTGGCTCTGGTCAATATATGCACCACGGTCGGCTGCCATCTTAAGGACCATCTTCTGAGAGATTTCCCAAACAGTTTTGTAGAGCTGCTTTAGATCACCAGGAATCTCCTCAATATCCTGCGGTCAGGACAATTGACATAATAATGACACACTTCTCACTTTGATTAAGTTCTGTGCAACATTTCTATATTTTCAGGTAGTTACCTGAATAGATCCGTTGTGAGCAATAAGTTGGTTTTTCATGTCCTCACTCCACAGCCCTCTTTCTGTGAGGTCTTTAAGCAGGTGAGGATTCACAATCTGAGGTATAGAAAAGTAAATATGACTAAATACATCTTTCACCCTAGAGACAGTAAGTTCAAATAGTGCAGACCTGAAACTCTCCTGAAAGCACCCTACGAGTGTAAATGTTGCTGGTGTAAGCCTCAATGGACTCATTGTTGCCGAGGATCTGGGCAGTGGAGGCTGTGGGCATCGGGGCCAGGAGCAGGCTGTTCCTCACACCATGCCTGTGAATAATCAGCCAAAACATGGCCAACTGGTTAGATTTATATAGCTATTTTACTCCCTCCTTTGGGCACTCAAATTACTTTACAGAACCAATCATACATTCATTCCCCAGTGTGCGCAGACACTGAAGGCAAGGACACAAACAGTATATACACTGATAGAAGAGGGTGGTAGAGTGGTGAACACTGTAAAAGTTGAGCTAATGCTGCCCAAAGGTTTAATGCAATCTGCTGTTCGGGTTATTCTTGCCAACAGTGACTTACTTGGCAATTTTCTCCTTCAAAGCTGCCCAATCCCATAGATCTGTTGGAGTTTTGTTCCACATATTGTACTGAAGGATCTGCAACAAAACATTTTTCAATTACAAATGCAAACAGTTTTCAATCAACATTAGCTGCAGAGAAAGAAACGCACTCCTTTGCTAACAGGAGAGCCAGCATATGTTTCATAAGGTCCATCTTGGGCAGCTAGTTCACAGCTGGCCTCCAAAGAAGCATAATAAATGGTCTCAAAAATCTGGATGTTGAGATGCTGGGCCTCTTCACTTTCGAATGGATAACGCATGAGAATGAAAGCATCTGCGAGACCCTGAACACCGATCCCAATAGGTCTGTGGCGCATGTTAGACCTCCTGGCCTAGAATTAACAGATGAACCACACATTAAAATTAAATACACAAATATCTGAACAAAAACTAACAAGTTTAAATTACCTCAGGAATGGGATAGTAGTTAATGTCTATAATTTTGTTTAAATTCCTGACGATGACTTTAGTTACAGATGCTAGCTTTTTGAAATCAAATGTTCTTTCAGGGGTGACATACATGTTGAGAGCAATGGATGCCAGGTTACACACTGCAACCTATGTTGAAAAAAAAGATACAAAAAGTTTTTAAAAAATCATCAAAAAAGGTCTTCTTTTTCAATTAGTTGTGGGAATATCTATTTACCTCGTCTTTGCTTGTGTATTCTACAATCTCAGTGCACAGATTGCTGGACTTGATGGTGCCTAGATTCTGCTGGTTGCTCTTCCTGTTGCATGCATCTTTGTAGAGCATGTACGGAGTACCTGTCTCTGTCTGTGACTCAATAATGGCGTACCACAGCTGCTGGGCCTTCACCACACGCTTGGCTCTGCCCTCCTTCTCGTATCTACACAATTTTAAAAGTCATGATTAAATAAATTAAATAAAATGTGAGGTATTTTTTCTAATAAAAATCTTACTGAGTGTAAAGTTTCTCAAACTCTTTTCCCCAACACTCTTCCAGGCCTGGGCACTCATTGGGGCACATCAGGGACCAATCCTTTAGGAGATAAAAGTTATTTGGTTGCATCTAAACAACACTTCCTTCCTTTACGTTCAGTGGGTCATATTCACCCCATTGCTTTCCACACGCTTCATAAAAAGATCTGGGATCCACAGAGCAAAGAACAGATCTCGGGCTCTCTGTTCCTCTTTACCAGTGTTTTTCTTTAGGTCAAGAAACTCAAACACATCAGAATGCCATGGCTCAAGGTAGACTGCAAATGCCCCGGGTCTCTATAAAAATCATCATAAAAGTGATTAAATTTGACTTAACATTTAACGATAATTATTATTAAAATTACAATTCAATCTGACCTTATTTCCTCCTTGGTCAACATAGCGTGCTGTGTTGTTGTATACTCGCAACATAGGGACCAGTCCATTTGAATGCCCATTTGTCTGAAAAGGATCAAAATGAATGTTCAGTAGTTTAAAATACAAACCAGTCACACATACGGATTGCCATAAATTGTAGTTCATATTACATACCCCAGCAATGTAGCTGCCTGTTGCTCTGATACAACTCACAGCTATTCCAATGCCCCCAGCGGATTTGGAGATGAGAGCACACTGCTTCAAGGTGTCGTAAATGCCCTCAATGCTGTCATCCTTCATGGCCAAAAGGAAACAACTGCGTAATATTCAGAAGAATATTAGAAAATGTCTGTTGTTTAGTTTAAATAGAGCGATACTAACTCAGTACTTACCTGGAGAGCTGAGGCTTGTTGGTGCCAGCATTGAACAGCGTAGGGGAGGCGTGAGTGAACCATTTCTCTGAGAGCAAGTTGTAGGTCTCAATGGCTGCGTCCATGTCCTGTTTATGAATCCCAACAGCAACTCTCATGAGCATATGCTGGGGCCTCTCAGCAACTGCACAACAAAAGATATAAATATTAACATCATAACTGTACAATACACTGCCTTTTGTATCACATTACTGACCTTTGCCATTGATCCTTAAGAGGTATGACCTTTCCAAAGTCTAAAATGAGAAAAAAAATATTTGATTTAGATTTCCAGTTGGAGACAGTATTGTGGTATTGATTTAGGATCACTCAAAATTAAGATTAAATGTTACCTTAAAGCCGAAGAAGTTGTATGTAAAATCTCTGTCATAAATGATGGCTGAGTTGAGACGCTGCACAAGTGGATATTATGTTTACAACAAAGTTGGTGTGACAAAAAAAAAGAAGTAAACTTTACCTACTGCTTTGTTCTCGAGAATGATGTCAAGTGTCTCCTTTGAGATCATGGGAGAGTGGCGTTTATTCAGTGGATTAACATAGTTGTATAAATCCTCCATCACATCTGAAATTTGGGCTGAATATTAGTCACATAATCAAAGCAATAATAAACATTCAACCTTCGATACATACCACTGAATACTTTCTTGGTCTCTTTGTGCAAATTGGACACAGCAATGCGTGCAGCAAGGATGGCATAGTCAGGGTGTTTGGTGGTCAGTGTAGCAGCGGTCTCTGCAGCTAAAGTGTCCAACTCCACAGTGGTCACTCCACTGTACAGCCCCTGGATCACCTTCATAGTGATCTGAGCCTGGAACAAGAGGAAGGCCTGAATGCTAGACTGATATTATTGTCAATGTTTCAACTTAGGATGACTAAACTTACTGGGTCCACAAAGTCAGTATTGAGCCCATAGCAAAGCTTCTGGATTCGAGAAGTTATTTTATCAAAACAAACTGCTTCCTGGCGTCCATCTGAAATACATGTGTGTAAATAAAACCTTAAAAGAGCGAGGTCATAAAGACAGATGAGACAATATGAAGCTGACATTTTATTTAATAGACTTAAACAAGCTGAAGTCATTAAGCCAAGTAGTATTCAAGACACACCTGTCCAAGAACAATAACAGAGACGCTGCTTGGCGCCAACACAAACGTCAAAAGCAACAAAGAGCCTCTGCCTCACATCCTACATCAGCTGTACATACTGTAGTTTACATCTGCACACCAGCTTCACAAATGTATATGCACTGTATAATTCAACCTGGTAAAACCTGCACAACATGCACTAATGAAAGACTTAAAGTAATATAACAAAGCCGATCCTCTGTCTTTGTTAGGTTCTCAAAAAACTCTAACGTTACTAACATAATAAAAAAAAAACTGTTAACCGTGATAAATAAATACATTTCAACAAATGCTCAGTGGACATTGTACATTTGTTGTAATTTAAAGGTTTTACACACATCAGTTCATGCATCTTGCACCTACCTCTCTTTATGACGTGCATTTTGTAAATATAATTGTTGATCAAACAGATGATATGCGGCTGCTCTTTGTAGTAAAACGAGGAAAAGTCCCGTTTAGCAGAGTTATAGCTGCTTATAACAGAATGGAGAAGACAATCTGCAGTTGAATCTCAAACTGAGGCGCCAACAAGCCAAAGACCGGTGACACGTCACAAGCGCCTCAACCAATCAGCGATGACCCGTTAAGTAAGTTTAGCCAATCAGAGGATAGTAGCAAAATCCTCTGACCAATCATTGTCCGTCATTTGAGCCGCGGCGTCTTTTTCCGGGTGTAAAAAGTGGCGGGAGGTTTCCCAAACAGCGGGCGAACAGGCTGCAGACATTTAATTACTTCTGGTGTGGTGTTTAAATGTGACCTACTTTCTGAAAAGTAGGCTTAATTCACTTTTGGGTCTTATTCGTTCTGTAAAAAATAAAGTAAAAGGTTTACTCCATGATGAGACAATGGTGTGAAGGTAAGTTACCATAAAATGAACGATAATAAAGTTAGATAATCATCCATCCATGTGTAGCACATCATTTACTGTATATTCTATTAGTGCAGGTTGCTGTTACTATTTCCACCCTCAAATTTAGTAATACAGTCAGTCTGGCCCTGACCGTGTTTATGCTCTTTGGTAAAGGTTGGAGGTTTGCTGATGCTCACTACATAATCAACATCACAGTTAAAGATGCACTATGGAACTTTTTACATGGAGAGTCCGCTATCTGCTTGCATCCATGGAGATTTTATTACTTTGTCTAAAATGTCCCATAGTATGCCATTTGATTATTTTATTTTATAAGTCAAAGATGGGCAAGTTTAATGCCATACTATGGAACATTTTAGACAAAGCAATAACATTGTCAGGCGCTCGTTCACTGTGCATATTAATATATACAGAGTGAATGTGTCAAGGAAGCATGCTCGTCTCTGATTGGACATTTTATTTCCTGTTTGTGAGGTCATGGTTTTACAAGGTCATGGGGGATTAACAATGAACTGATCCCGGTTAATCCACCATCACTGGAGTAATGTCTTATAATGTGGTTATTACTGTTCATTCAAAAGAAGGGACTGCATAGCCCCACCTTTGCATATCATTGTAAGGCAAATACATTCTTTGTTGGTGTATATTTTGTTGTTTTTTTTTTGTTTATTCATATTTGTATAAATAAATTAGGCTGCATGTTTCACATTATATTCTAAGGACCTATTTAGTGGGTTATAAAAATGAAAATATACAGTGTATTTAACAGGCATCAGTTTAGCTGGAGCTTTATACATTGGTGAATGTTGCAAGAGTAAGGTTACTGGGTGTTATGAAAAAGACAATATTGGATAATTCATTTAAAAGTTGTATCTTTTCATTGCTTGTTTCTCTACTTGTGGATCCAAAAGTCCTCCTTCTGGAGTTTGCGTTTTTTGCGTGCTTCTTCGAGGTCCTCAAGTGTTTTTCTTGGGTCCATAATGAACGCTAATGCGACGCCAGCTGTCCCGTCTCCTTTCTGACGTGAGAAACACAAAAATGTGGCCCAGACAAATGCACAACAGGCCATAAAAGAGGTCCTTAAATGTGGAGGCATCAGTGCAAAGTTGAGGAGCTAAAGACGGAGAGAAGAAGTGTTGAATTGTTATTACTTCATATGAGACTCTTGAGTGCTTTTTATATTAGAATACTAAAAGTTAACACTTACCTGCATGAATGGCCAGAACAAGAGTCCAGTCTGGAAGAGGGTAATAAAAAGAAGTAAACAAAAAATACTTTAAACTATGTTCTATAAAAATATACGGAAACTTTTTTGGGCAAATCAATGTAATCAGTTTTAATTCAGTCCAACTAATTCTGTTGATAATCTTTTACAGAGCACAACTCACAATGATAATGATGGTGGATGTAGATGACTACAGCTGGATTTCACCACCTGTAATGGTGCTTTACTCTGTTTGCCCCCAGCTCTGAGCCAAAACTGAGGCTAATCTACTGATGAACAAGTGCCAAGTGATACGGTAATTTTTAATGTCTGTTTCTACATTTAAACCTTTAGTAAACTACCACAGAACTGTCTTTAAACCTGCACCTAGGGTTACATTCTAGGACTAAACAATTTATATTAATTTAGATCTTCATGAGGGTTTAAAAAAATACCTTCCAGGTGTTAAAGAACTTCTCTCTCCAGTCCTCAAAGACATCGTCCTTCCCTTCCAAGAAGCTCACTCCTATAGCACAACACAGCATACATTAAGATTTCTCAGAAATGGTATTTTAAAGAAAAAGATGAAAAAAAATATATAGAAGGCATAGTTACAGCACTCTGCCCCTTATTATTCCGTTCAATATATAATAATATAAAGATCTACTTTAAAAAACAAAACAATTTGATCAAGTGCATAATCTTTTGTTGCTTTGTGTATACATGCACTGCAGCGCAACATGATACTGGAAAAAAGTGTAAAAGGTGTTTTTATGCTGACCTGTATAGAAGACACTGGTGGCCAGTGGAGATGCAAAACTTTGGTCGAGGAGCAGTTTTTTAAAGAGAGTCTGGGCCGATTTTCCAGGAAAGCGTTGCTCCAGAGCTCGCAGCCAGAAATAGTTAAAGTGCCCCTGAAAACAGAAGCCCACAATGGCCACGTTTCTGGTATGCTTCCAGTCCATTTGTTCATGTTTGGCCAAAAGCTGATGGACCAGGTCCCCACTGGCAAACATGCAGCCGTACAGAGTGGCATTGGCCAGCCATGGGAAGCGCAGGGCTACCGCTTTTAAAACTGTTCTTCGCATTATAACCTGTGTTATATTATAAACTACATACAATTTAGCAAAATAGATCTCCTTGATGATTTTTTTCTTATGTGCATGTCTGATCTTAATCCATAGCAACTGAAATAAATACAACACAGTTAAATCAGTCTATTCCCTGTCACCAACACCAGGCTATCTATTAAATGCTAAGAAGAAGCAGCAATGAAACATCCATAGAAAGTCTATGCAAAAAATCTGCAAAAAAAAACCCAAAACATTATCCATCTAGTTATTGTCCAAAGTGCCCATTTGGAAAACAAAACAAAAACAGAATTAAACTGAATTCTCCAAAATTGCACCCTGATGGCAGACCTTCAGCATTGGTGTTCTCTCAGTTATTCAAATCCCTTCCTCACAAATCTGCTGCGTGTCTGTCAAGCCCTAATCTGATGGATTGCACCAAGCAAATGTAGTGCCCTTTCCTGATCTTCTTAATATCCATCTGAAATGAGAAATTATGTCAATTCTTGGCCATTGCCAAACATGACAATTATCAATGTAACAATTTGTAGCCATTAAAGTTTATATTTTATGTATGGAATCCACAGACCCATTATAGTATTCACTTTGTTTGGCCCTACATTTGTAACACTAGCCTAAGTGCAATATTCAATAGGAGAATGTTTACATCATGCTGAGAGCATTACTGTGGAGTTGGTATGAGTTTATTTAAAATTACACGTAAACGTACTTTTATTTTGAAACCTTCGCTGTGCGTGACGAACCGGAAGTCCCTGTGTTAAAGATTGTGGCTAATGCTAATGCTAATGGCCCCGGAAAGGTAAACCTTACTTTGAAGATGGCCGGGGTGTTTGAGGTGGAGGTTGATGGTGGTGTAGAGCATGAACATGGACTGGAACATCACGACGAAGCGCATAAGGTAATTTTCGGTGCTGCAACAAAAGCACTTAAATCCGACTCTTTTCTAACTGAGGGCTAGCCTAGCTCTGTGGTAGCCATGGAGCTATGCTGGAGCTATGAGGGCAGCTGTAGCTTCGAAGCCAGCAGTCTGCAGGAACCACAATATAACAGTTTTGGTTGGGCTTTACATTTCACCTGACCTGCCTGTATTGTCTAATACTGTAAGAGCATTAAATGTGAGGGATACACACCAACCAATTTAGTTACTTAGGCTGTCTCAGTCGATCTGTGAATGAAAGTTAAATTTGACCAAAGCCTAGTGGGGGTCGTTTGACCTCATAAATCCCCATAAATGCCCATGGTTTGACCATGTCAAGTACGTCAAATGGGCCTCCTTTTATATGAAACCCTAGTACAGCCTATGTGGCTGATCAGGTCAAAGAGCAGTCATCGGGTGTCATGGATGACAGGGTTAATTGGCAATACTTCCTGTGCCATTATTTCCTACTCGTATAGTTGACCCAAATATGTTTGTTATGTTGCCCTTTAGGGTTTAATAGTAATATTGCCTAAATGCTTTCTAGGGTTAACTTTACCTCTCACTTGATTTATTGCAGCTGTGCTTTTTATGCCCATGCCATGTTATTTGATTATAATTAAAGGAGAAAGGTGTATAGCCTAGAGCAGCTACGTCATGTATTAAGATTACAACCTGCAATACAGCATTCTTTAATCCTTATGTTCTTTAATTGTTTTTCTAGATTGATTTGTCTAAGCTTTCACCAGAGGAGAAATGGAGGTTGGTTTCTGAATGTGCTGCATGCTTGTGTTACATGTACTTTTATTGGGCCTAATGCCCTGTTGTAGAAAATCTTTGTCTGACTATTGTATTTTCTCTACAGGGGTGGAACATGCACAAATGCATGCCAAACACAGAGGCCACGAGGCTATGCATGCAGAGATGGTACTGATCCTTATAGTCACTTTAGTTATTGCTCAACTAGTTCTTGTCCAATGGAAGCAGAGACATCCTAAATCATACAACGTAAGGCAACATTTAGATAAAGTTCTTGATGTTTTATGTTCTGCATTTAGTGTCTGTCTTCTAAACTTACTCTTTCTATTTTTTGTAGTTGGTGACCCTGTTTCAAATGTGGGTTGTACCGCTGTACTTTACAACCAAGCTGCACTGGTGGAGGTTCTTGACCACCTGGTTTATCTTCTCCGCTATCACAGCATATGTCTCTTTTCGTGCTACTCGCAAGCCACTTGCCTGCACCACACCAAGGTACAAACCAGAGTCTATTTTAATTATGATTGGGCTCTGACCAAATACAATCAACTAATTTAATTCTCATTCTCTAACCTCAGGCTGGTGTACAAGTGGTTCCTCCTCCTCTACAAGATCAGCTATTCTACTGGAATAGCTGGATACAGCGTTGTCATGTTTACACTCTTTGGTATAAATCTTATATTCAGGTATGTGCCTGTATTTTATGGAAGAAATTACAAGCACTGAGATACAGACTGACAGTCTGAGTTTAAGTGAGCTCTTCCATTTATTGACTGATCATAAAATGGTCTGATTTAAAGGCAGAATAGCAAAACCTGCAAAGTATATTTATGGTATAAAAAATATTCATTTTACACTTGGGCATATTTTTTTATAAAACTACGTTGTATATCTATCTTGTGCAGGATAAAACCAGAAGATGCAATGGATTTTGGAGTTTCTCTCTTTTTTTCTACGGTCTCTACTACGGAGTCCTTGGAAGAGACTTTGCTGAAATGTGCGCAGATTTCATGGCATCCACAATAGGTGTAAGTTTGTGCCTTGCAGATATTTCTCATGAAAACACTGCCTACATTAAGTATATAATCTTTTGACCATTTCTTTCATCTCACTTTGTTTTCAGTATTACAGTGCCTCTGGAATGCCAACCAAGCACCTCTCTGATAATATCTGTGCTGTGTGTGGTCAGCCCATCCTTGTGGATGTGAATGAGGAGGGCATCATTGAGAACACTTACAGACTGACCTGCAATCATGTGTATCCTTTACTATAATTAAGTGCATTGGTGAATTACTTGTGAGTGACTATGTTTGTTATTGGAATGTCCGTATTGCCTTAACTGCAAATCCAGATTCCATGAATTCTGCATAAGGGGATGGTGCATTGTGGGTAAGAAGCAGATGTGCCCGTACTGTAAAGAGAAGGTGGACCTGAAGAGGATGTTTAGTAATCCGTATCCTTTTTGAAACATTTGACAGTTTTATGTTTGTGTTATTTGTTTTATCTGCAGTATAAAATGTAGTTATTCTTTACAGTATTTTTATTTCTTAACTCGTTTTCTAGTTGGGAAAGGCCACATGTCATGTATGGACAGCTTTTGGACTGGCTCCGGTACCTTGTCGCCTGGCAACCTGTGATCATTGGAGTTGTTCAAGGCATCAACTACATCCTGGGTCTGGAGTAAACCTCTAGGTGTCAGAAATGGACTTCGAGATTATCAAAGGACATTGCACTGGCTGTTGGCCTCTAACATTGAACTATAACTAAAAGTGTCTATCCCTTTTGTATATATTTGTAGGCTCAAAGTAACTGCATTTATGGTTTATTTTATTGATTACCAAAATTTTGAAGACACAATTTATTATTTTTTTTCCATGTCACTGAAACAATAAGAATTTGTGTGTTTTATGGCCTACGGAGCAGCTCTAAAATGATTATAGAGATGCTTTTAGTAATTTATCAAATGTCTTAAATGTATAATATTAAAATACAATCGTATGCAGTTGAAGGGTTATTCTGGGAGAGAATGTAGATAATGGAGAAAAGGTCATAAGGCCAATACTTCCCCTGAGTAATAATTCCATGACTACTTTTAGTGTTGACTAATGAGAAGTTGATCTATAGAGAGCTTGTGAAATTATGTATTGTCAGAGAGAAAATGTCACGTTCCATCATCTGTTGATTTATGCAAGTCCAACTTCCAAACTCAAACTCTGTTTAATAAAGCACCTAAATGAATGACGATTATTATTACAGGGTTGAGATTACACTTCACTGATAGCCAAATATTAAAAACTTAAAAGAATGAACTGCTTTGTCATGGGTATTGAAAATCCTTCCTCTAGAATAAACCCTTTAACTTTAACACTGCAAATGGTCACGGCACAGCACAGTTTATCTAGATGTGGGAAAGTAACAGGTACTGCACACAGTATATGCCTACTACAGTTTACCTTAATGGATCTTACTGGGTGAAACAGGGCAGAACTGAAAATTTCTGTCAGTATTTCATTAAAAAAAAACATTTGAATAATAAATGTCAATGCGGTTTAACATCTTTGTGCATTTTTTTAATCGATGATTCAGCATGACACCATCACAAATACTACTCGTATACACAAGAATCAAGGATTACTCAGCATCCATTTACTGTACGTGATGGATCACAGTGTATTACTTTCATGTGTGATGGTTTCGAAGGAATTCCCCTACAGCATGCAGCATGACCTTTCGAGTGGGAGTAGGGAAGTCTGTGTGTATATATAGTAAGTCTCATAGACTCACTACATAACGCCTACAACAATGAAGCCATCTCAGATCTTCTCAGGTAAATGTAGATGGAGGTACATTAGCGAACAATATTATCCATTATGCCATATCTATCTCATTCTGTGTTGTAGCTTTTTCTACTTATTGCTTCCTTTTGATGGACGGGTTTCCAGGTAAGTCTATTTTTTTTTCAATTTTCAAGTGTATTTTGAAATATATTTTTTGTAATTGTTATTTTTTAGGCATAAATTGCATGCCAAAAATTATTGGATCTGATCGGGTTCACGTGTTTACCCATCCAGGTAACTTGTGAGAGTCGACCTTTCTCCTAAATTTGATGCTGTGTGCGTGTTGTCTGATTGCACTCTTGGTTTGATTTTTCATTGCTAAATCTTGCTCAGGGAGCCTGCTGATGCTTCACTGTGAGGCATCTACCACTCACGATGGTGTTACCCTTATCTATTGGCTTGTCAATGGCAAATTCCCTGAAGACACAAGACACAGTGAAAGAATTGTGGAGTTAGAAGAGTGAGTATAGAATAAAGTTGGGAGTGTAGTTGAATTTGCAGCTTTGTATAAACATATCATTCTGTTTTAGATCAACAGCACTACAGGGAAAAATCCTAAAAAGAGATCTGTTTTTGAAGAAAATCACAAAAGAGGATTTCAGGAGTAACTTTACTTGTGTAGTGAATAATGCCTTTGGTGAAGCTCACAAGTTCATCAAACTGACAAGGACTTCACGTTGCAAACAA
>JAIEZT010001243.1:29739794-29766731 GCA_019594935.1 Periophthalmus modestus
CCTTAGGGCAGACTGACAAAGATGTGGCTGCGTTTAGGTGCCAACAGCCTCTCTGACCACAGATCATACAGCCGCATATTCATATGTGTAGGGTGTGTGGTGTCTTGCCAAATGACAGAATGACACTATTAGTTAAGTTGAGCTGTCAATATTTAATGAATCTTTTAATGAACTCTTCTGAGGGTTGTATTACTTCCTCAAGGCCCGCACACAACTCATAAAGAAGTGTACAGTTATTGTGTAGTCTGATGTCCCACACCTGGAGCAAGCTGCAGCGCCTTAGACCTACAGAGGCCAGCATTATGTGCAGGCTGAGCATGGACAGAGGTCTATTCACTTTAGTGGCTCAAATGATCATTTTAGTCTGTAGCATCCTTGACCACATAATTTTAGTCTTTTCATTACACAAGCATGTTTGTGGTGTCCCACTTAACCAATGAGGTGCCCATTACATTCAATAATGGGACTTTGATCCAACATGCGTCTGAGAGGGAGCAGTCCGACCAACTTCTGACTGTCATCATTCTGTTTTTTCTCTGATGTAAAATTGATATCTTAGCTTTTTTTTTTTTTTTTTTTAAGTATTAAGTTAAGAAAAAAAAAAAAAAACAACACACAAAAAAACTAACAAAAGTGTCCCACCCATACCCACATGATCACTGGAGACTCTGTGCGCCCTGGTGCCGGAGGTGGCGGGTTCCACTTTGTGAGATGGTGTGAGCAGCGACAAAGGAGGAAAAACTGTGCCCCTCTTGGTTAAGGGGCAGCAGGTCCAAATCACTTGGACCTGCTGCTCATCATATTTAAAATTGAAGTAAATAATTTTATCCAAAACCGTGGACATGTTCAAAGTGGATATTTCAAAATCAAACAGGGCAGACCAATAAAATGCCACTGTGGTCACATGAAAACAAATGGATGGAGAGATGCCCGTGCCTAGACCTCTGGAGTAGACTGTTCTCCGTGAGCTCCTCCCTGTTTTGTTCCCGCCTCCTCGTGGCACTTGTCTCCTCCGTGCGTCGGTCCAGTGCACACAGAGGCTGAGGAGGATGCACGGAGCAGCGCGTCCATCCAGAGGCTCAGTGCACTGAGTGTCCGCCTCAGTGGACGCCCGGGATGTGTCCTACTGTGTCCTACAGTGTCCTACAGTGATCTGCTCTGTCCTATGCAGCGCGGCAGCGCGGACGGCGCCTCGGACCAGGAACAAGGGGAGTAGCTTTGTGATGCCCGTCGCCAGCGCAGGAATGTGGTCGGATTCACTTCAGAGATACATTTGAACCATCTCCAATGTTTTGTTTGAAAACACACAATCTGCGCAACACACCCTGTTTTTTTTGTCCAATTTTCAAGTGCATTTTTGTGAGGAGCTGAGGTGCACAGCCCAGGCAGTGTTTATCTTTTGTCAAGACAAACTTCTGCCATGGCACTCGTGATGGAGCCAGTCAGCAAGTGGAGCTCATCTCAAGTAGTCGACTGGATGAAAGGTAAGAAAAAACTCCACAGCTTTGGCCATTTCTCTGTGACAACATGAAAAGAAACGCTTTTGACTCATTCCCTACAAAAACAAAAACACCTGCTGATCCCAGGTTTAGTCCAGGTATATCATCTTTATCATAATTTTCCCCACAACCTATAAGCGCTTTTTATGCAGAAACTATTTGTACCGATAACCTCAGCAAATCCAAACAGTGGGCGTTTTAGGAGCCTCTATTGTGTCTTACAGCGTTACGCGTGAGACTCCCTGGCACACAGCGCAGAAACAGCAGAGAACAGAGAAACAGCACAGAAACAGCACAGAAACAGCAGAGAAACAGAGATACAACAGAGAAACAGCAGAGAAACAACAGAGAAACAGCAGAGAAACAGCACAGAAACAGCAGAGAAACAGCAGAGAAACAGCAAAGAAACAGCAGAGAAACAGCAGAGAAACAGCGCAGAAACAGCACAGAAACAGCACAGAAACAACAGAGAAACAGCACAGAAACAGCACAGAAACAACAGAGAAACAGCAGAGAAACAGCGCAGAAACAGCGCAGAAACAGCACAGAAACAGCACAGAAACAGCAGAGAAACAGCAGAGAAACAGCAGAGAAACAGAAGAGAAACAGAAGAGAAACAGCAGAGAAACGGCAGAGAAACAGCACAGAAACAGCGCAGAAACAGCAGAGAAACAGCAGAGAAACAGCACAGAAACAGCGCAGAAACAGCAGAGAAACAGCACAGAAACAGAAGAGAAACAGCAGCGAAACAGAAGAGAAACGGCACAGAAACAGCACAGAAACAGAAGAGAAACCGCAGAAAAACGGCACAGAAACGGCACAGAAACAGCAGAGAAACAGCAGAGAAACAACAGAGAAACAGCAGAGAAACAGCAGAGAAACAGCAGAGAAACAGCAGAGAAACAGCGCAGAAACAGCACAGAAACAGCAGAGAAACAGAGATACAACAGAGAAACAGCAGAGAAACAACAGAGAAACAGCAGAGAAACAGCACAGAAACAGCAGAGAAACAGCAGAGAAACAGCGCAGAAACAGCACAGAAACAGCAGAGAAACAGCAAAGAAACAGCAGAGAAACAGCAGAGAAACAGCGCAGAAACAGCACAGAAACAGCACAGAAACAACAGAGAAACAGCACAGAAACAGCACAGAAACAACAGAGAAACAGCAGAGAAACAGCACAGAAACAACAGAGCAGAGAAACAGCACAGAAACAGCACAGAAACAGCAAAGAAACAGCAGAGAAACAGCAGAGAAACAGCGCAGAAACAGCGCAGAAACAGCACAGAAACAGCACAGAAACAGCAGAGAAACAGCAGAGAAACAGCAGAGAAACAACAGAGAAACAGCAGAGAAACAGCACAGAAACAGCGCAGAAACAGCAGAGAAACAACAGAGAAACGGCACAGAAACAGAAGAGAAACAGCAGCGAAACAGAAGAGAAACGGCACAGAAACAGCACAGAAACAGAAGAGAAACCGCAGAAAAACGGCACAGAAACGGCACAAAAACAGCAGAGAAACAGCAGAGAAACAACAGAGAAACAGCAGAGAAACAGCAGAGAAACAGCAGAGAAACAGCAGAGAAACAGCACAGAAACAGCGCAGAAACAGCGCAGAAACAACAGAGAAACGGCACAGAAGCAGCACAGAAACAGAAGAGAAACCGCAGAAAAACGGCACAGAAACGGCACAGAAACAGCAGAGAAACAACAGAGACACAGCAGAGAAACAGCACAGAAACGGCAGAGAAATGGCAGAGAAACGGCAGAGAAACAGCACAGAAACAGAAGAGAAACGGCACAGAAACAACAGAGAAACAACAGAGAAACAACAGAGAAACAGCACAGAAACAGCACAGAAACGGCACAGAAACGGCACAGAAACAGCACAGAAACGGCACTGAAACGGCACACATCAGGTATAATTACATTAATAATAATGAGGCACCTTTCTTTGGATCTCAGAGACCTGGGGCCCTGGGGCAATTAAAGAAAAGGAACAAAATTAAGCTCATAGGCCTAGTTGTTATTTAGTAAATGGGGATCCTGTATTTCTTCACACATATGTTGGCCTATTTGCCTCTTTTATCACTTTTAGGTCTCTTTTCAAAATACTATGGTATTTACAAGGGTTTTGGAGGTATGAGGATGAATCCCCGACTCTGGTAAGATGTTCTCCAAGGAGTTCTGCATTTTCAAACCAGCATTAGATACACTTAATGTGCACTTTATTGTCCCCATTGGATATTTGTCCTGTGCACTTCCCATCCTTCAGTGCCACAGGGGCATCTGTTTCATGCTGGAGTAGACGTCTCACTCACTTCTTGATTGGTTTTAGCTGGTAGAAGTTGATCTAAAACTTTATATTTGTAAATCCCTCCATGAACAGCCGAACAGCCATGATCACATAACTCAAACACCAAAATAGCTGAATGTATTTTTGTCACTGGTGCTGCCTAAATGACTGTTTTGTCATGTGAGCCTGTCTGCTCTGCATCAGTAAATGTTTTAGATTATGTAATCTTGAAATAGTCCAGCATCTTTGTTTTGGGTGTTGTGTGTTTTGCTCACGTCTCTCAGATGACATATCCACATTTAGTGCACACATCTTTCACTGCTCCACAGACACCTCCCAGGTCATAACTCAGAGACGGGGGGTGCTTCCTCTTCTCCTCAGATTTATGGTGATAGTGAAGATCAGACCTGATTCACTGTATTACACACTAGAGCAGCATTTTTATGACACGTAAAATGTGCCTGCACAGGACCTGTAATAGGGACAAGGCAGTAAAACGAACTGATAGAAATCCTAATTTCTCAGATCCTTCAGTAAATCGGAATAGTTAATATGCCAGAGCCAGAAGCAATGAAACCGGCAAGTTTTAGCCAAGGGCTAAAAGCTTGAGCAGAGCTTTTCTTAAAGTCATTCTCTTCTCCTGTGGGGTTTCAAAATGATCCAAGAAAGAAGCAATTGTGAAATAGGATGAGAAGAGAGATGATGGTTATGATTAAAGCTGTTATATTTTGAGTACATTAATAGGTTTGTTGTGAACCATCAGATTTTCAAAAAATAATCTTGGGGGGCCACAGATTGGCCCTGGGTCTCACGTTTACAGGAGATATTATTATTTCTAAAGAACAAACCTTATTGTATGTTAAGAAGTTGTGTTAAGTCCTGTTTTGGAGGTGAAAGTTCTTTGAAGTATGAAAATTAATGTTTAACAGGCAATGAAGCAAAAAACAAAGCAGACTGGATCTGACTCATATGATACAGCTCTTTGTGTCCCATATTTGACAATTGGAGCAGCGACCGTTTCAGTGCCCAGAGCCTGCTAATGCTAATTTAAAGTGCAGGGGAGGGGAACTGTTTATTCTTGTCTCCTCAGCTCTACAAAGACTGTCAGCGTTTTGTCGGCTATACCATTCACACGTCCCATTATAAGCACAGCACTCTGGGGTGACACTGGAGGCCAAACAGGGCCAAACTGTGACCTTCCCACAATCCCACAAGCTGCTCCCTCCCTCCATCTCTCTTTTTGTGTGAGAAGGGTGCCCCATTCCCAGCTGTGACAAAGACCGTTTAAACAGAGAGTCTCATAAGTAAGCACAAAGGATTCTGACTTGAGTGACACTTTGTCCAAGTAGTGGATTGTACTTTAACTGTGTAAAATGTAAACGCACATACGCACATTTGGCTTTTATAGAATGGCTGAGTTAAACTGGAGATATAGGAAATTACTACAAAAGACTTCTGACAATTTGTTGTATTTAATGAAGATTTAGCTTAACATACGTAACATCTGCAATTGATCTCTAGGAGAAACTTATAAAACCCTGTATATTTTCACGTTTATGGTTTTTGAAGTACTGACAATGCAGGTTAGTATAATCCCTTATGATCCAAATAATAACATTCATTTCTGTTTTGAGTTATATCTTCAGGCTGTCCCCATTTCTCTTTCTGCTTTTCAGATACTGATCATGTCAAGAGGGACAAAAAAAAGTGCCATTATCACAGAATGAACAGCCTTGTCAATCTGCTCCAGTGCCATTAGTGGATTATGTCAAAGAGAGATTAGAATGTGTTGGTGCTGCGCTTTTAATTTCTCCTCCACATGTTTGATAATCTGACCTATGGAGGGACTGGACAGGATCACTCATGTAGCACAGATTGCACAGTGTCAGGGGATCCGCAGCAGCTCCCCTTTCATCATGCCAGGGACGAGTTTGAAACGAAATATTACATCTCTCCAGTTGTATTGACTTTCTGGAAATATTACAGTAATAGATCTGTTTTAGAGGGAAGTGAAAAGATGGTTATGCATAGTTTTTCAATAAGATAGTCAAGTTATCTATGGGATTTTGGTGCTCTAAACGTGTATGTAAAGTTTTGTCAAAATTGTTAAGAGAGATGAATTGTAAAAAAAGGCAAGTTTTAGGTCTATTACATTTGTGGGAAAATTAGGTTTACATCTTCTTTTATCAGTATATACTCTTATAATGTATTCTTCAACACTGTGAGGTTATGAGGTTCATTATTTGGCTACAGTCCATCAAGGAAATTCTTGGTTAACTAAAGACATGCCCTATCAGTCTATTAATTGACTAAAAGAGGAGGCAGAATGGCATTGGCGCTGGTAAAAGCCTGCAAAATCATGGAGTCGCATGCAAAAATTGTACTTAAACTCCATCTATTATGTGAGAAAATAGCTCTACTCACTCCATGCATTTTCATGTGCTGGTGTGCATCTGAATCCTCATAATCCAAATAATTTGATTAGTTGATTGATTTAAAAAAAAGATTGACTAAGATTTTGTCGACCAGTTAATCAGCTACCGCCCTACTTCACTGCAGAGATCATTTACACCAGACCTATTAGAAATCTGTATCAGTAACTTTATCAGCGTTTCGAACCTGTCTGCCTCGAGTGGGCTTCTTCCTCCCTTATTTCTTCATTTGTGCTGGAGGTCAGAGAAACCCCAGCCAAAACGTCCTTACTCGTCTCCATAGCAACTCAGGGAAATACTTCATTGACAAAATGAGACTCAATTAAGCCGGTAAACAGGCTGATTATTCAAGGTTTGACGGTTCTTGCAGTGGCATGAGACCCGTTAAGTTTCCAGTCTTTGGTTGAACTGCCAGTCGGACTCAACAGGAATACTAGATCAGGGCCTTGGGCTTCAGTGTCACGTGTTGGATGGTCTTTTCTGTGATGAGCTCAGGGCTGAGAGAAGAGAGAGGCTGAGGGTTTAGAAAACACTAACAAAGGATACTCTCTGTCACCAGCAGGAGAAGGACCAGTGATTAACATGCAGGACACTGGCTGGTATTTGAGGGGATATGCACATTTTTAATACAAAGCTATTCAAAATGTAAAGAGCATGAATAACACAGATATACAGTGGTGTATGTGAGGTTTTGTTCACAGTTAATGTTAAGTACAAGTAATAATACAGTATTGTGGAGCTTTTTTTTAATACAGTTCTGAAACTTTGTGAAAACATGCTGCTTTTTAGTAACCGATAATAAAAATAACCATTTGATTCAAAGCAGATAAGGACACTATAAAGTGACAAGAAATTATTATCACATTTTTTTCTGGCCATTGAACAAACATGTTGCTTCAAGTCCATTAAAAGAAGCACTGGTACAGTTACAGATTATTCAAATTGGTTCACAGATGTTTAAGTTGTGGTGTTTGAGGACATCATTAGGTTTCTGAAAAGCTGAAAGTGGATGTATTTCTGAAAGTCATGTTATTGTTGATTTTCCCCAGCAACTGCCAATCAAACATGGCCGCACTGACACTTCCCACGCAGTCATGATATTGCAAATTATCCAGACCGGCCCCCTTTGGTTCTGTGTAGAGGTTGTTCAGTTTCTAGTACATCATATTATATAGCCACATATAAATGCCTCTTCAATCATAAATTATACATGAAATGAAGCATATGAAGTCGTCTGGTTTACCACTGTCTCTTGACCTCCCTAAAACCTTTGCGTGGACCATTACTGTAAACAGACAGGGAATAGAAAACATCATAATGCTTAATTGGGGCCTATTATCTCACCCATCACCATGCAACGCCATATCAAAACGCTATACCTGATTTTTACTTAAAAACTGAACAAGTTCATTTCACACATTTTGCAGTTGTCCAAAGTTATTTCTCATTTACCTTATGCATTCTGAGCATCCTAATAATTCACTGCAATGAGTTTACAAGCACTTTTCACAACTCAGAGACCAGAGCGGAGTTTTGCCGCTATGGTGAAGCTAACAACAATTAGCCTCCTAATGCGCACTTACTGATTATCACCCTTATGATTAGATGCAGACAGGGCGAGACAATTTTACTCAAATACATGGGAAAAAATCTGTAATGGGGACTTTAATACGATGATCTGTGTGTCTGTTTGTGTATATAATGTTATGCCTAATCTGCCTATGAATTGGTTTATCAGTTCAGAATTTCAAAGAAGCTCTGAGTTGTTTCCTGTGGTTTTCTTCAGGTTTGGACGATTGCCTGCAACAATACATAAAGAACTTTGAAAGAGAGAATGTTGGGGGAGACCAGCTGCTCCGGATCACCCATCAGGAGCTGGAGGACCTGGGGTGTGTCTCGGATCGGACACCAGGAGCTCATTCTGGAGGCTGTGGACCTGCTTTGTGCTCTGGTTAGTCCCAAACAGCACACTGTACTGTAAACAGCCCAAACTACAACTGTTGCATTTTAAAAAAAAATGGAAAATCATTTATTGTGGTTTATTTTTTATAAAGGAAAAAATGAAAAAAACAAACAAACAGTGGTCTGCTTAGTTATAGCATCACCATTCTGTGGAAGACAACAGCTCCAGTCCTTCTATTCTGCCCCGCCCACTTTTACTTCTGAATGCTACTTACCTGCACTTTTGTTGTTATGGCATTTATTTCAATGGAGATTGAGAGAAAAGTCTTGCCTCTAAAGTGCACTAGTGAGTCAAAAATGCTCCGTCTCTCTTGGTGACTTGAAAATGGTTTTGCAGTCTGTATATAACTTATCGGCAGCCCCACGCGAAAATCATGAAAAATAGAAAATCATCCACAGATAGTTGCAACCTTCCAATTAAGGTGAATATTTTTAAACACTAAAATGGTCACTTCCTAGATTAAAGTTTCAATACTCTTAGAACTTATTTCTGCAAGACGCTTTAATATTTAATCACTCACCTTCTGAACTGGGAAACATGTGCGTTTTAATAATCAGACCCAAGTATCCTTGGCGGGCAGATCTCCCAGCTGTCATTAGTGCTGATAAGGATTACTGCCTCTTTTACTTCAAGTGATTTCTCAAGTACACATAGTTTTATCATGATGTGCTGATCAGAGGGCTGTGGGCATGTATGACACTTACACATGTCATGTATAAAAACATTGTTGTGAAGATATGCCAATAGACCAATAATGTGTAAAGATTGTGACTTGTTTAGTCATTTTCTACTATTTACAGTTACTCAGCTTTATTAGCACTTAGTAGGCCAGTGACTAGGACCGAATTCTGTAATGACCTCACATATACTGGGCACTGTTGCTCCAGTCGCTCTTTGAGCACTAATCAGAAAGAGCAAATAGATTATTAATATCCTTTATGCTGTATATTTGTGGCTGCAAACATTTGTCCTCCAAGTCACAAAATAGATTTATTGTTGGATGTTTTTTTACTGTTAAATCCAAATCCACTTTATTTAACTAGAGATTTCATAAATATAACAGTTTTTAAAGTGCTGCACTGTTTGTTACGACTAAGCCTACAACAATCCATTCTTTTTACACAAATCAAATGTATTTCAAACAAACACATCCTGATGCAACAGGAGGCAATAACTGCTGGATACTATTAATTCAACACTGTTCACTGGTGCATTTCAGGTGCATCAAAAAATCAGGTAAATATCAGACAACAAGTCAATACAGATCTACTGGCGTATTCTGACAAATACAATACTTGTGCTATACTCTGTGTGTGAGCTTGTAAACAAAAGATTTTCTGCTCTTTTATGAGCTATAAAAAGGACATAGACAATGTCAGCACTAGATGCACCATAAGGATGCCAGCTTTAACCCAGGAGACCAACAGGAGATTTATGTTCATAGGTCACAGATGCTATCTCAGACTAGAGTCTCTTGTCCAGCCTGGCTCATGGGGAGTGGGGTGGGGGGTGGAAGGGGGGTCCTGCAACTACCCCAAAGCTCCTTACATAACTGGGATTTGCCCTTAAGTCCGAAAGGCAGTGCTGTATTAAATGTGATTAGTGGTTCTCCAGCCTCTCTCTCTCTCTCCCCTCCTAAGAAACAGTAGGGTGACAGATGCCCGCAGCGATCTTGTGTGTGTTTGTGCAATAGTCAGTGGTAACTAATGCTCAACTTTCCGTGCACATGTGAAGCGACAGCCACGGCAAGTGGACAACCTCACTGTGACACTGGTTTGCTCCCTCACATGGCAGTGGTCACATGAACAGTCTTCTACGGAGATGGTCACACTGGCCATTTGTCAGCTCTGGGCAGTGTAAATGATCACATAAGGGTGTTCTTAAATGCAAACAGCTGCCCAAAACCAGAGATGGGACACTCAAGTTAGAGACTGATGTGATGAGATATTGACTTGGAATTAAACTCACTACCTTGCATTGATTTTCTGTGTCTAATCTATTACTGTTCACATAATACACTGGGGCGGTGCTGCTTTATTTACTTATATTGCTTTAGTTAATTTTATCAGAATAAACCAGATATCTTTCAGCATTTGTTCACTTGAACTTGAGTTTGAATAATCACTAGTCTTTACTGATTTGATCTAAACTGAAACAGTGATGTTTATGTAGCTTTTCTACCAATAATATGAAAACAAAAGTAGTAAAACATTATTCTTCTCTCTTAGAACTATGGCCTGGAGACTGAGAACTTAAAGACTCTTTCTCATAAGCTGAATGCATCAGCAAAGAACCTGCAAAACTTCATCACTGGAAGGCGCCGGAGTGGACACTACGACGGCAGAGCCACTCGAAAACTGCCTAATGACTTCCTGACCTCAGTGGTGGACCTCATCGCTGCAGCCAAGAGCCTCCTGGCCTGGCTTGACAGGTGAGCGCTGCAAAGTGCTATAACTCCACACTCAACACATTAGACGGTCACAAACTTCTGCATAATCCTACCACTTGTATGAAGGGCAGTGAGGCTTTTGCACAGTCAATAACTGAATATGCCTGCAATGCTTATTTTTTAATGTTTTGTTAAATGATTGTTTATCTAATTACATCTGTATTTGCAATACACTTAGCACTTTAGAACTCGTGCAATACACTTAGCACTTTAAAAGTAGTAGTAACCCTCCTGAGTTTATGTTTTTGACTTGGCTTCTGTCCTGCCCTGTTTGTATTTGGCTGTATTTTGTATTTTAAGTGTGACCATCAACCTGTCCAGGGACAACAGATGGAAATTAGCCAGTGACCAAAATCTGGCATATTTACATATGTATCTTATGTTCATCAATATGCACTGTCCCTTTTTTAAATAAATAAAAAATAAATTTAATCCAAAAAAATATTTTAAAAAGAATACTCAACTACCGGTACATATTTCCTTAACCTCCTAAGACCCGACCTCTTGCGTGACATGCTTTATTAATTTATCTTTATTATTTGGGCAGATTGAGACCTGATGAGTGTAAAAACAAAGAATTATCTTTTTACATTATGTAGTTTCTGAGAAAAATTATGTAAAAGGAATGTCCTCATATGTGGATATTTTAATCATTTTGATAAAACATTTGAAAAATGATTTGCAAAAACTATTTATTAAGACCCTGAATACAGCAACATTTGTCCTGAATGTAAAAACAAAATGAGAAGCAACAGTTGTGCCTCTTGGAACAATGTGGCTCATGTGAAGAGCTGCAGACAGGAGCAGGAGACATGAGTCTTCACAAAAAAAAAAAAAAAAAAAAAATTTTCTAAACATTCTAAACTCTTAAAAATGTCTAAATTGAATACATTTGCATTGTTGCTGTTCTTGTTTGCTGTTATTCTTCTTCTAAAAATTTGCATTGTGGCCTAGACAACCCAAAATGTGTTGTCCACATATGTGGACGCCAGGTCCCAGGAGGCTACAACCACAGTATGTCACTTTTTGACAAAAATAGACCAACATAAAAACATGTTTTGTTATTAGGGCCACACAAAGTTTGTTTTGGGAAATAATATGAACACATTTCTTGATGTTCTTGAGTTCCCTAGCTTCAGTGTTCTGTCACTGTAGAACCTGTGAAAAGTGCACATTGCTTTGTTTTATATTGACAACTGCTATAAAATTAGTGGGAAAACGCATGAGATTCAATGCAGTAAATGATACACAGCCTGTTGGTCTATTTGGTGCTGAAATCCTGCCTCTGAAACATTGTTCTAATCCCGGGATAGCTTTATGTTTAGACCAGATTTGCATTAGATTCCCTGCTATTTCCATAACTAATCAACTAACAAGGAAAGAAAAAAGCTTGGGGGGAGATGGCCTCACAAACATCGAGCAAATCTATTTTTACATGGATTTGTGCCTCTGTGGGAATGAGACAGTGTTTGTGTCGGCATATGATCAATGTGCAATTGAAGTTGACAATGCTGAACATAATATATATAATATAATGTAATAAAAATGTTAAATTGCACTCAGTATACTAGGAATTATGAACAGCTTTATCATGTAAAATGTGTCTGAATTTACAGAACAGGCATGAAGTTGGAAAACACGTTTGAGGATTTAGTTGGTAGCAGTGATGTCAAGATTAAAGCTGAAATACACAACTTTTTTCTCATAAATAATTAAAATCTGTTTTTACCCCCAGAACGTCTATCATAAAAGCAGAACTTTGTGACTAACGAATGGGTAGACTGGTGTCTTCATCTAATTAAAAAACACTGAATGTATAGCATACTTGAACCTCATGACGTTTTGAATGAGATGGGGTCGGCTGTCACTTTTCTGTCTGAAAAAAGCTTTGTGAGAGCCAGGGACTAGTTAGATTTAAATACATACTTCATTTTTCACAGTTTGAGTATCACGTACCCCAACTTTAATTGGTTAATTGATAAATGTGATTTTTCTGGTCACAATATAAGTGTTGTAGAATAAACTGAAGCAGCAGAGAGTTGGAAGAAAAGCCATGAGGTTGGAGTTATAATGCAGCAGAAGTTTATTTACAATCAGTACAGAAGTAGGATCCAGAGACCGTCAAGACATAGTGATAGTAGTGTCCCGTCCAGTCTAGTTATACTTCCATTGTAGGGAGTATTATACCTCTGATGAAATAAGCCAAGATAACAAGGACTGAACTGGCAGTGTGGAAATGCAATTTCTCTGTCAACAATATTAAGAAAAAAGTTTGGAAGCAAAATTAAGTCATTTATTTTCAATCACATTAAATTGACTTTATGATGCAGAAGTTTGATTAGGACACTTACTAGAAATGAATGAAAAATCTATTAGACCATGTGATCAAAGGAAAACTATGTCACAATATTATTATGGTACATATTGTAAAACAAAATTATTGTTATTAACACTTAAATTTGTCCGTCCATGGGAGTGGATCTCTCCTTCACTGTGGTTCTCCTCGAGGTTTCTCCTTTCCCACTGGGTTTTTGGAGTTTTTTTCCTGTCGAGAAGGGAGGTCTAAGGACAGGGGATGTTCTGGAACAGTTATTCATTGCTTGTTTGCTCGTCTGTTTCTATTTCATTGTTGATTTTCTAATTCTGTTGGTTAATCAACTCTCATGTTCAGCCCTAAGAGGCGACTGCTGTCGTGATTTTGGGCTCTACAAAATAAATTGAATTGAATTGAATTGAATTGAAATTTCATTTTACAACATTTCTGGTTAGTCGTCGTCTAAACCTCTAAAACTGTAAATGTTGTTCATAACTAACTTTAACTTTACCAGTGATTTTCATTTTACCAAAGGATGGTCTAATGGTTCACTCCAGGTGCTCTTTCTTTTTCAGATCTCCGTTTGCGGCAGTGGCTGATTACTCTGTCACCAGGAATAATGTCATCCAGTTGTGTCTTGAACTGACCACAATTGTGCAACAGGTACACAAAGTAATTTAACTTGGACCCAATTTACTTTTATTCTTGAAGTGAATCACGTGTGACGGAAATGAGAAGAGGTGGCACTTATTCACTGGACTCATTAGTGACGTGAGAAAACTAGCAGTGCAGTAGTGTGGATGTATTCAGCTTCAAATATTCTAGGCTCATAGAAAATGCAGAAACAAAGTTTGCTTAGGAGTCAAAATTTGTATTTGCACTTCAGAATATTACGACTGACTTAAAGGCAGACCATGTAACTTTGTGGTGGGGATTCCAGCTTTTGCTCGTCATGGAAATGCTATTGGTTTGGCTGAAATGTTCCACAACTTTTAACTTACTGTATCTGAATTTATTCAATCTGATATGTTGGTTTTTTTAATGGTTATTCTTATTGTGAGCTGGCTCTCACCGCTCACAGATCTGACCTGTAACTTGGCCTGGTGGCATCATATGCTTGTCAGAAACAGACTGCTATACTAGTAATAACAATAATGTAAAATTATTTTTGTCGCTTTACAACTCCATGCATTATAATCTAATTCTGTAGCTCCTGCTGCCCTGGGGCGGGGTGACAGACGTGTGGCTGCCAGTCTGCACCTGCATCCCCTTCCACCTCTCACTCAGTCACGTTCATGCATTCATATAAGTGTCTCGGCCAATTGGACACAATGCTATGTAAATACAGTACCAAATACTTTTGAATTACCCATATTTACTGCTACTGCCTTCTTTCACAATCAGATGTACTGTAATTTTTAAACAATAATATAATAATCCTAATAATGATAATAATGAATAATAATACACAGAGTGTAAACAACCTGTACTAATGATATATTTTCTTTGGATCACTGGTACCAGATTCATTTTTAAGAGACAAGCCTTGATTTGTTAAAGAAGTGCATTGAATGATTTGATGATACATGATGCAGTGATGAAAGATGTTTTAAAAAATATGCAAATAGCCGTTTCAAACATTAGTCAGATGTGAAAGCTTGTCAAGTGCAGACATGTACTGCTAATGAGACTGATACATTACAGGAAGTGGGGAGATTCTTGGTCTGTTGGCGGTGCTGATAGGAGAGCAGGGGCGGGAGTGCAGGGGGTGGATGGAGGGACAGGACAGAGGAAAGACAGGCCGAAGCGATTGAGACATGCCTCCGCTCTGGTGATTCATTTGTTTGGTGTTTGTTGCATGTCTGTGTGGGAGTGCAAGGGGGTTAGAGGTGCCAAGCTGCTTAGATTTTTGCTTACATCCACCTACAGCAGAAATGCCAATAATAACTTCATATTTTGACACATTCTCTGGAGGTAACTCTGTGCTCTGTATGTTCCCAGGACTGCTCCGTCTATGAGGACCGAGAACAAAATCCTTAATGTGGTGAGTTATCAATCCTTCAAAATATAACTTGCAATAGTCTCAAATACAGTGATCAGACAAAACTTAATGATTAATAAATAACACATTATGGCACAACATAGAAGCCAGAATAAGACAGGAAATGGCAAAAAGAAAGGATATTAATTGTGTCATAATTATTATGTTTCCAGTCTCCCTCATGGGGATTAATCAGGTTCCTATATTTCCTCATACTTCATTATTAGATCAATGATAATTCAGATTTGGGTTAAAATTGGTTAAAATTAGGGAAGAGGTAACTATTGTTAAGGTTAGTATTAGACTCCAGGAAATCAAGGTAATGCAAAATCATGGAAACACAAGTGTGTTTGGAATCTGTGATTACATTTCTAATTGTGTATGTCATCTAAAAACTTTACATTTGAACCAGAGCTGCACACAATATCTGAAGAAGATGCTAATTGTAATGTTGAATATTGCAACATGCATTTGATACTTACTCTGTTGTCCCCAGTGTAAAACCCTGTCTGAAGTCTGCGACCATATCATCTCACTTTCCTCTGATCCAATGGTTTCCCAGGCGGCACATTTAGAAGTGGTGCAGCTCACCAACATCAAATCCACTGAAGGACTGGTAAGGGACTGGTGTGTTTCTATGTGCACTTAGTCTGAAGTCTGTGAGCTGTGCTCACTGACAATGGCAATAAAACTTCTTCTGATTCTGATTCTGGTAAGGACGTGGAAAAGCCACAGCCCATGTGACGCTCTGGCCCACTGTCCACTTTATGTGATTAAATGTGTTTTATCTGTGGGATGGAGGGTCTGTACAGGTAGATTTCTTCTCTAAACACACAGCATGCATGTGTGAAGTTAATTAGCATTATTGGTGGTAATCTACAGGTCAGAAGATTTATGCCCATAGGCATATACTGTACTATGTATGTTTGAGGGCTCATTTGCATTACAGAAAATACTATTTTTTTTAGGAAGTGATTTAGTTACAGTGCTTTACAGGCAGAATACTTCTTTGTACCTGTACCAGGCCTGGATAAATGTGATGAGAAACATATTTAAGAACAAAAAAATGTTTTTTATTGTGAGCTATTAAACTTTTCATTGTATGGGCTCAAGAATTTGAGTATAGAGGACCATCCACAGGCCCACATGATGTTTTCTTTCTGCTTACAGTTTAACTGATGAAGAAGATATTAAAAACAAACAAATAAGAGACATGTTTGCATTATAAATATAAAGTCTATGCAGGTGCTTCAAACACTAGAATTATGCCAACATCATTGTGGAGACATGCAGTAAATGTAGTACCGGACAATATACCATATCTCCTTGGTTCCATACAGTACATGTGACTGTATACATCTGGTGTGAAACATGCATTAAAAGATCAATGTAACCAGTGGGTACAGGGTGGGTTATTGTAGGAGTCAGTCGTGCTTTTACAGCTAATGGGACTTGGTTCCACGTGACAGTATGAACATGTTTAAAATGGTGTAAATCCAGCTATACAACATAATTCAATAATTCAACTACAGATGTTTTGTTTTAGAGAGTCATATAGTAAAGGTACTGGTGTACATTAACATCAGTGTGACCTATGATGTCTGCCCTGAGTTTGGTTTGTTTGAGCTTGGGGGCATATGACTCACCTGATTAAAATGAACAAACCATGTTCTGACTGGACAGTACACCATGCCCATAAAAACCTATTCATAAACCGTGTGCATATTTTTGAGTAAAGGGATATAAATGCAGATACAGTCCCTTTATAACACACTCTCTGTTCTAGACTTATGCAGTTGACCTGCACTTGGCGCCTTAGGCCAAAGGGAAGACCCCGCCCCCACATAGAAAGCTAGTGGGGGGCAATGGAAGTCCTGTCATGCGTCAGTGAAACTTGAACACAGCAGTGGCCTAAAAATAAACCTCTTACTTGTCTTGGAGACGGCTGTGCCATTAACGTGTGTGCGCTGCCATGTGAGGCCTACTCAAGCGTGGCTTTGGGTTAGAGTGTGTCTCTCTGCACTTTAGACCCCTTTTAGCTTCAGGAAAAAGATGACCAACATTTCAAACAAGCTAGTTCGAACGACTTTCACTGTGAAAAAGCACTAGTAGGGCTCGGCGATATGGTAATAAAAAAAAAGAATTATTACCTGATCCCTGTGACTGCTGCTATGTTTTTTTGGTCATGTCGAAATATCATGATTCACAATTTCTCTGTTTAGTGTAGCTGTCCAAACACAGACACTTGTTTCCACCCATTCCTCTTTGGTTAATCTCTAAAGCTCTGAGTGTGTGACAGCTGCATTTAACCAATCGCAGTGAAGCGTGAACTTTCAGAAGAGGCAGACGACGGTTTAATGGTAGTAAAAACATGCAAAGTGTATCTGCATCGTGATAAGTAGTAGCCTTTAATGTCCTGTGATTTGATTGGAGTCGAATCATTTCTTTATCTTTTTGATTTAAGGACGAACATCTAAAGATTTTAGATTTTTTCATGTACATTTTGCAAATTGCAACTGGAAAAAATACTGAGAAATTCTCCCTTTTACACAGTAAGCAGATTGAATACAATATGTCGACAGGCAGCGACCCCTCTGTGATGTACAAATGTCTACATGGATAATCTTAGATGGTGATTGTTTAATGAGCCTTGTGTTTACTTTCATGTTAAGTTATGCACAGTGTTTTCACTCTGTCCTTCCCTAGGGCATGTACATAAAGTCAACATATGACGGACTGCATGTGATCACAGGCACAACAGAAGGGGTAAGGCCACTGCAGTATGAGAGGATGGGGATTTGTCATTGATGTCATGCTTTTAGTTATGAGGCTGTGAAACAGGGAAATGTCCAATAATTCCTGTGTCGATTTTTGTAGTCCTTGGCTGACCGCTGTAAGAAGATCCATGCGGGAGATGAAGTCATTCAGGTCAACCATCAGACAGTGGTGAGTACCATTGATAACTATACAGTCACCACTAAAATTGTAATTAACTACTATGCACTGTGGACTCAGGGTTTGCAACGATCATCTACTTATTTCCAATATTAGCTAATGTAAGAAAAAAGACTATTCAGTTTTAGTAGCTGCTTTTATTGTTCAGTTAGTCAAGTTTTGTCTTACCTATTGCAAACTTAACATCTTTAGATCAGGCCTGTTCTGTTATAATCTGAACATTTAGAAATCTGTTACTTGTATCTTGTATTATGCCATTTTTTGAAATGCACATACTTTAAATTTAATTAAATTGCAGCGCAAACTTCCAGTCGTGCACACTTCAAAAATAGCAGCCATTGTCTAAAATAATTACTACTTGTGAGGGCAACAGCGAGGAGTGTAATGATTATGCAGGCGGTGAGTGTGCTGTGTTTCAGTCAGTTCACCCACAGAAAAATGACACTTTCAACCAACAAACTTTATTTTCTAGCACTGACACTTTTTATCTGTCCTTTGAAGTTTGAAAATGGCCTGACCTGACGGCAGGAGGTCTGCGCTGGTTTTTCCGTCTGTCATTCAAATAAATTGTCTCTGCAGGCTATTATCTGTAGTTAGTTTAGCTGTAAAGGTGCGTGTGTTTCAATGGCTTAACTAAACATCTCTTCACATCACATCTCTACGTGATAACTATGAATGCTAATAACTATTGAAATGCATCTTTTTGCCTGTTTGGTTCAAATGATGATCGATAAAAGGAGATGGTTTAATTTACTGTCTTTTATATTATCTATAACATTTCATTTAGTCTTTTTTTTCTTTAATGTGCTATGATGCATAAAGGGGGAACCTGTCAGGAGCAGTGTGGGCCCATCTCTAGATTTGGTGCTGGAGGATTTTACCTGTTGTGCACCTGCCAGACACAAGGAGAAACATGTAAACTCCACACAGAAAGGTCTGAGCGCTAGCGCGATTATCATAGACATTCACAAACCAAACATTTAGCCGAGATGTAAATCAATGTTTGGTGATGGAGACAGTGCAGTGCAGAAGTGAAGGAGACTGTTCTGCTAAACGAGCAGCATCTGTGAGTGACATGAGTGAGTCTGACAGCTTGAGGAGACGACAGCCAATCAGGAGATGGCATTCATGTCATGTGATCAGCCAGTGCCACTCATCTTGACTGACAAACTTTGCTGTTATGGAACTGGACATGCTACGTTAATTACATTTGGTTAGCCGAGGTTGGTGACAGTTTGGGAATGATTTTAGTCGCACTGGTCATAGTGCAAATTTATCACAAGCTATGTTTACACCAAAAGTCTGATCATTATCTGATTTCTTCAGTTATCTGACAATCAAAATGTCAAGTAAACAGTTACATCTGATGTGAGTAATCTAATTTCTGATCTGTGATTTTGCAAACACAAAAACCGTTGCAAACTAATGAAGCAAAGACAAAAATGAACATGTTTTAAGAGATTTAAAGAGTTGAATTTAAATCAGTTGTACTTTTGTCTCCAAACACAGCAGATGCTAAAAATCCATTGATTAACTGACACATGTGTTTTTTCTGTTAGATTATCATCTTTCTTCTGTGCGTGTAAACACCAAAAATCAGATCCTGTTATTGGGTTGTTATCTGATTTTTACTGGCCAAATAAATGTACCCACTCTGCATGTACTGTAACTAGGCAGAAAAACAAATGTGAGAGAAGATGAGGACAGAATTGCTTGAAATAACTTTTGGCATAAGAGACACCAAAGCCAATCTTCTCTATTGCCAGCATAGATGAGGCTTGGTTCCAAAAATATTTAATTGATGGATCTCTTTAATGCACTTTGCAATTTAGAGTTTTCTATGTTGTAGTTGTCAAGGTGAAAAATGACTTGGAAGGGAATAAAGTGATTGCTTGGTCAGTGCTTGCGTTTTCTGGCCATCATTCGAAATATGCTTTGAAATTCAGTGCAGTCAGCCAAGCTCGAGAGAGGACACTTTCTCTCCAACGGGACGTGGCAGATTAGGCTCAGTCGCAGACAGTGTTTCTCAGGGTGAGGGTTTTTTTGCCAAAGATCAACATAAGTGGGTTAGACGTTCTCTTTACTACAAGGCATGCTCCTGTTCACAATGAAACCATTTCACAGCCCCTTTGTCATTCCTGACTCCTTTTTTAAAACTGAAGATATACAAATCCTTTCATGGTGTCCAATTTGCAGCTTTGGTGTATTGCGTTTTTTTTTTTATTTTAATAATAATAATTAATAATTAGCTTACAGCAAAAAAAAGGCTATATACTCTGTACCAGTTTTGACACGACAAAATTGACAAGGTCAAATGTCTCCTGTTTATGTGGCTATTTTGTCTCGCTAATTGTTCTAAAGAGTATCAAGTTTTGGTACAAGTTTTAATAATATATGATTTTCTATATTTTTGACAGCTTTTGTTGATTGTTAATTATTTTTACGCTTTTTACGAGTGGGTTTATTATTTGGACCAGTCCTTCCCCTCTGAGTTGTTCTTTTCCTCCCTGTAAATAGTAAAGGGCCATCAGCCTGTGTTACAGTTAAGTGCACCCTGTCAAAATATGAAGAAAAAGGTTTGTTGCATTGCAAGATAGGGTCACCTAAATTGTCACTGAGTAATTTAGTGGTTGATTGATTTAGGTTGGCTGGCAGTTGAAGAACCTGGTGAACATGTTACGTGGGGATCCAGCCGGAGTGACCCTGACACTAAAGAAACGTCCTCAGAGCACGCTCACCTCAACACCTGCTCTGCTAAAAAACATGAGATGGAAACCATTGGCGCTGCAAGTAAGACCATAAGACAAATCAGTGTACACGGTTTAGTCATTATAAGTGTTTCTGCAAATGTGCCTCTATATAAATGTCAGTCCCCCATCATTTATATAACTATAAATATATAACTGAATTCCTGTATTAGTATAAGCTACACTGACAATCTTAAATAAGTTACTTTTTGCTGATCTAATCCTGTGTCTAGCACAGAGTACTCATTTGACATTTACACAGAGAATGGCATTTGTTGTCCTACTTCAGCTGCACCAATCACGTTATGACAGTAAAGAGGATGTGTATTAAAGTGGACGGCTTTTCATCGAGTCCCAGGCCAAATACAAAATGTCCTTTTCCCTCAAGGCCCAGCAGTACATAGCCTCCTCCCCCATTTGTCTTGTACTTCTTTACAGCTGACGTTTTAGGGACAGAAAAGATGTAGTCGTGTAGAAAGTGGTGTGTTGAAGCCAAATTATGATATTAGTATTATTGAATTGTCAATCTGACTGTAACTCTGACACTCACAATAGCAACAATACAACCCTAGTATTATTGTAGTTATGCAACACATTTGCATAGTTTGAACAAATTTGCATTCTTTTGATGGTTGATTTTGAAGTCTTTTATTAGAGATCCAAAATGTAGTCTTTTCTGTTGCAGCACTTTGGCCTTTGCCTTGCACCGCCATCTTTCCATTTCTTTGTATATTACATAGAGGTAAACGCTCGGGATCCACAATATGTCGCAATCAAACTGAAATTGCTATACGAGTTGCCAAATTATCAAATCGCAAAGGCTGGAATTTATATATCTTGTCTTTTTTATAGTAAAATCTTGTTGTGCCCATAGTTTGGATATCTATAAATATGTCTAGATTTGATGGGATTCTGGTATCAGAGTTTATCAGTTTCGATTTCAGTCTCAAATTATATTTACGATGTGCACTCTGAGCAGAATCCTTTATTAAACATCACAAATCTAAACACAATCCTAATAGTAAAAATTATTAGAAAAATTATAATTTTTCCCAAAAATTGTGCAGCCCTAGTGCACAGCACTGCCAGGCAACCTCGGGCCCCACAATCAAATAAATGCTTACGTTTAGTGAATGTGGGTGACTATATAGGCTGAGGATATTTCCCTTGACCTGAAACGAATGTCAGAGTAAAGTGCAGTGCGATCTATGTGCCTGTGTGCACCAGTTGAAAGTAGAGCAATCTACACTGTACTCATTTCATGCCTGAGATGCCACACAGCCGCGCTTTTAGTCCGCCAACTGCTCCCTATTTGACTGACTGGGTGAAATCTTCCATCTTGTCCATCTCTCTAACACTTTTCTCTTCCTCTCCTGCCTGCCTCATCTGTTCTCCCTTGTTTCCTAACACCTAAACGAAGCCCCTCTTCCCTCAGAGCCCGAGCAGCAGTGTGGTTACGCCCACCAGCACTTTGAGCACGCCGTCCAGAAGGGGAAGCTGCGCCCTTCAAGACCTCTACATCCCGCCTCCGCCTAGCGAGCCTTACACGCCCAGGTGAACAAGCTAACTTCTGTAATAAAACAAATCACCAAAGAGATGTGTGTCCAGCATTTACCAAGTCTCCTACTTTAGTTGTTAATTTTAGCGATTACTCATCAAGTCCTCACACATGCCAAGAATATTTTAGACTTTTTTTTCACTTAGATCGAGTTTGTTCTGGGAAAGTTTTTGAGTAAAGCCAAAAGCTATTTTCCAAATCATTTTACAGTGTATTTAATGATACTGCAGTATGGGAGATATTGTTGTCACAGGTCATTGTAAAGTGTTAATTGTGGTAATTTATAAGACACATGTTTTCGTCAGTGGTGGCTTCTGGATTAAAACCGAAACTTACATATTGATGCAGAGAGGAGAGGAAAAACCACAACAGAAGATCATAGACACCACTGAACATCATGGGATCTCATTAAGTTATGAAGCAACACTTCTTTAAACCACCTGCACAAGAAATGATGTTTTGTTTCTCATCAAAGAGACTCTTTCAGCCCTAACTGTGCAAATATAAGGACATTTCAGGTTCAGGAATTTAATTAGGCAATGTTGTTGGTAGTGTCTGTTCATCTGACTGGAGATTTCTGTGATGCCAGGGAGGACAAGGGGAACCTGTCTGGAGAGGAGACGCAGTCAGACAGTAACGTGGCAAAGGGTCAGAGTCGCCAAAACACATACCTGGACCAGGAGTGTCGGCAGCGCTTTCCTCTGGTGGAGGAGGACGCCATTTGTACTGCTACGAGTACGACCAGAACCAGGGCTCTATGTGCAGGGCCAGCACACACCCACATATGGTAACACTCCCAAAACTTGGGACATCTTGAGATAGTTTTGGACCAAAGTTTGAGGTTTTAATGGATATTTTTTGGTCTGCAGGCAGGCTGAGGCCCATCTCCATGCCTCTGGATTATAACTGGGTCGGGGGACGGTGAGGACCTGGCCAAGCTGAAGAGAGAGAGCCGCAGAGGTGAGTGGGAGGAAAGAACAGGAGAAGGGGAGGGACTGAGGCACGAGTGGGTGGATATCCCATAATATCCTCAGCTTTTCAGATCTGCCTCAAGTCGACGCATGAGCTGGCCTGTCAGAGCTCATAACATGCTGCACATCAGTACCACATCCATACGTTCATCTTGTATGACTGTACCTTCCTTCTTTTATCGCCCTCTTCCTCCATCTTTTTGGATATAAAAAGTGCACGGTTGCTCTGGCAACAGCAGACAGAGTTGATATTTTCCTGAGGTTTTCACATTGTGTGTTGTGGCTGCACAGTTAGGTGTCAAATGGAGTGGGCAGACTCTGGATTGCTTTATTTCAGTCTTCCAAGAAAGAACTAGAGTGATTTGTTTGCTTCCACTTTGGATGACGGTGATATGTTGTTTTCTTTGTGCTTTTTGAAAATGTTGATGTTTTATACACACCTACATAAAGCACGGTACAGTTCCCAGTCTGGCAGCATAATTGTTTTGTGATGATTTGGAGGCATCTCACATTTTACATAAGTATTGTCAGCAGCTGATAAATGAGGTACATATCACAGTTGATCCCTTTTTATCTTGGCACTATTTAATGTGTCAGTTTTGCTAATCTGAAAGTGAGATTTGACTCTCAATGCTCAGATGTGAAAAATGAAGATTTCAGCAAATTTGATCAGTAGTTATCAAAAACAAATACAACTTTTTAAACATATACTGCAAATTAAATCACAGTCGTAATACTTGGCAGGAAAATGTTACTTTCTTTCCCAAAATGATGCAGACGTACAATATGAGCTACAAAAACCCATCTGTCAGTATTTGTCTCTGGTTCACCACTGACTGCACATTTGAAACTCATCCAGGAGCATTTCCATTTGAGAAAAAAAAAAAAAATCAAACTACTAAACTAATCCAAGAATGCCACACATTTCAGAACAAGTTTCTAAATGCCTAAATTTCAGGGACAATAAGATATTTTTATTAAAGCATAATATTTGTTCTTTACAGAGGACATTCTGTTATCTGAATAAATGCCGCCTTTGATTGTTGTGGCGATTCAAATTTCAATTTTAATTTTATTTACTGTCCAATCTTATGTTCATATTGTTGAAATAAATACAGGCTCCATAGAAAGGTGTTTAATATACAGTGCTCTGTGCTGTGTGGGCGTGTCATTATACATTTCATTGTGAGCACAGTCACACAGGTGGAGGATAGTGGGCTGTAGTGAGGTATTTATCTTGTATTTTCCTCTGACAGAGAACTCCCTGCTGCATTTCCCCAGTGAAGACAAAGGCCCAGGGGAGGAGTTCCCTGCTTGAGTCGCAGCTTGAGTCAAAAACGGAGGAAAGTGGGAGAGGGGGAGCAGCCCCACTCAGTACACTCTAGTGCCCACCCTGGAAGTGTCACGGTCCACCTCCAGCTCCGACTCCGCCTCTCTCTATCACGTCAGTACCTAATCAATAATAATTATAATATATTATATAATCCCCAGCACCTGTATATTGATGTTTTTTATGGCACTCAAAGATGCTTCACACAAGAGAAAGACAAAAGCATCATCATGATTTAGCATATTGTATTATCAAAATCAGCTAATCTGATCTTTTAACCACATTATAATGATTCTGGCTCATCATTGGCTTGTTCAGAGTTGTATTTTCTGTTTTCCGCTAAAACCCTTATCCCTGCCCACTATTCTGGGTCATACAGTTCAGGTTAAAAATGTCACGTAGTCATTTTTTAAAAACATTTAAATCAAATCCAATCCAATCAATTTTTTTTCAAGAAGATTATTAGATCAGTTACAGTTGATCTAATTAATCTACAATTTTACAACAAACGTAAAATAATAAACTATAAAGTACCAGAAAAAGCATAATCAATTTTAATAACAGTCATTTGTTTTATATTGACGAGAATGTGGCACAAACCCATTTTTTCTTCATAGAAAATAGTGATGTTTACAGATGGGGAATTAAAATATAATGTTTTTGTTGATCTGTTGTCCTCTGTAGGTTTTTATAGTCGAGTGTACTGACAACGTTTATTAAACACAAAATATATCTGTAGGATTATGGCAGCAGCACATTATGAGGTAATTGTACTTTCCAATGTTATTCCCCCTGCAGGTGTTTGATCGCTCCTCGCTGTTGTCTCGGTCAAAGAAGAAGAGTAAAGGTGAGTGCGCAGGTCGGAGCTCTTATGGGTAATGTTCACAAGCAGCTGTTTTATGTGTTTAACATGTTTATTATGCGTACAGGGGGGGAGTCCTATGCCCTCTGTCAGTAAACGTCGCATCTCCTGTCGGGATCTAGGACAAGGTGACTGCGAGGGCTGGCTGTGGAAGAAGAAGGACGCCAAAACCTACTTTTCACAGAAATGGAAGAAATACTGGTTCATTCTGAAAGGCACATGTCTTTATTGGTACATGAATGAAGAGGTAATAAAAACACATTTTACCTTGAGGATAACACAGTGACATAAACTAATGACTAAATATTTTATAGGATGAGAAAGCAGAGGGTTTTGTTAGCCTCCCAGAATTCAAGATCGAAAGGGCAACTGAGTGCAGAAGAAAGTTGTGTGAGTACTGTTTGAAACTGAAAATTATATACTTTTCTCAAGGTTTAAAAATATTCTGTACTTTTTTTTATTTATCTTGGCATGATTTAGTGTCGGATTTCTAGTCTGACAAAGACCATTCATTCTCAAAGATAAAACCTGAAAAATAATTTCACCAAGACTAAATTTGACCATTAACTAGCTATCAAACGTTGTCCAAGGACTGAACAGTGGTGTAAAAGACGGAGATAATGACACAGGGGTTATTTTAGTGCTTATTGTTTGAAGATACTTATCACTGACTAACTTTGCTATCTATTTTGAATATATTTTAAAAGTAGCTGCATCTACCTAATTGCAATCATATTCATTATTATCAAAGGGCTAATTGCTAGTTATGTTTTGAAATGTATAAATTTTGTTTGCGTAAGTATATGATTCAACTTTCTAAACACAATGAATTGCAAGTATTGTTTCTGTGTGGCAGTGTGTGTAACGCTTACTCACCAAATAATTGAATTCAGTTTGAGTCACTTCCCTGTAAGTGCAATATGATCTCCATAAATGTGACCACACATCCATTCTGTAATTTCCACGTGGTGACATTTGCTTGCCGCCTGATTCTTTTGAGGGCTCGGATAAATATGTGATGATCTTGCCTAGTTAACTCCTACATACACCATATTTTGAATCGATTCATCGAGTGTAAATGTGCACCATATGTCCCTATTCTCATTTGGCTTACACCAAGCCCGCTGTGAATGTAAGCGCGTGCCCATGCTCTCCTTTTCTTCATCGCTTTCCAAAAGGCTTGTGTCATCCGAGAGATATCTAACGACTTTTCTATTTCGCACTTTCGGATGATGTAGATGACGTCTCGGTGGTTAATGAGATTTTCGCATACCCATGACCCTTACCCCAAATGCCTTTCAATATGTCCAGTTTTCTACTCATACTGTATGTAAATTGAGTCTGACTCTTGGGCTGCCCACTCTCCTTTAAACAAGCGTTTGTGAGGTGTCAAACGCAGTTGTTGTTAAACTGGTGGCGTCATGATGTCTCTTCTGCCTCAGGTGGCTCATCAGGCTCAGTATGGCAGTAGCAGGATCGCGCGAGGCGCAGGAGAAAAATTCGGCAGGACCAAGGTGAGG
>JAIEZT010001243.1:29766831-29774331 GCA_019594935.1 Periophthalmus modestus
GTGACAAAAAAAAAGAAAGTAAACTTTACCTACTGCTCTTTGTTTCGAGAATGATGTCAAGTGTCTCCTTTGAGATCATAGGGAGAGTGGCCGTTTATTCCAGGGATTAACATAGTTGTAAATCCTCCATCACATCTGAAATTTGGGCTGAATATTGAGTCACATAATCAAAGCAATAATAAACATTCAACCTTCGATACATACCACTGAATACTTTCTTGGTCTCTTTGTGCAAATTGGACACAGCAATGCGTGCAGCAAGGATGGCATAGTCAGGTGTTTGGTGTGGTCAGTGTAGCAGCGGTCTCTGCAGCTAAAGTGTCCAACTCCACAGTGGTCACTCCACTGTACAGCCCCTGGATCACCTTCATAGTGATCTGAGCCTGGAACAAGAGGAAGGCCTGAATGCTAGACTGATATTATTGTCAATGTTTTCAAACTTAGGATGACTAAACTTACTGGGTCCACAAATTCAGTATTGAGCCCATAGCAAAGCTTCTGGATTCGAGAAGTTATTTATCGGGAAAAACAAACTGCTATCCTGGCGTCCATCTGAAATACATGTGTGTAAATAAAACCTTAAAAGAGCGAGGTCATAAAGACAGATGACAATATGAAGCTGACATTTTATTTAATAGACTTAAACAAGCTGAAGTCATTAAGCCAGAAGTAGTATTCAAGACACACCTGTCCAAGAACAATACAGAGACGCTGCTTGGCGCCAACACAAACGTCAAAAGCAACAAAGAGCCTCTGCCTCACATCCTACATCAGCTGTACATACTGTAGTTTACATCTGCACACCAGCTTCACAAATGTATATGCACTGTATAATCAACCTGGTAAAAACCTGCACAACATGCACTAATGAAAGACTTAAAGTAATATAACAAGCCGATCCTCTGGTCTTTGTTTAGGTTCTCAAAAAACTCTAACGTTACTAACATAATAAAAAAAAAAACTGTTAACCGTGATAAATAAATACATTTCAACAAATGCTCAGTGGACATTGTACATTTGTTGTAATTTTAAAGGTTTTTACACACATCAGTTCATGCATCCTTGCACCTACCTCTCTTTATGACGTGCATTTTGTAAATATAATTGTTGATCAAACAGATGATATGCGGCTGCTCTTTGTAGTAAAACGAGGAAAAGTCCCGTTTAGCAGAGTTATAGCTGCTTATAACAGAATGGAGAAGACAATCTCTGCAGTTTGAATCTCAAACTGAGGCGCCAACAAGCCAAAGACCGGTGACACGTCACAAGCGCCTCAAACCAATCAGCGATGACCCGTTAAGTAAGTTTAGCCAATCAGAGGATAGTAGCAAAATCCTCTGACCAATCATTGTCCGTCATTTGAGCCGCGGCGTCTTTTTCCGGTGTAAAAAAGTGGCGGGAGTTTCCCAAACAGCGGGGCGAACAGGCTGCAGAATAATTACTTCTGGTGTGGTGTTTAAATGTGACCTACTTTCTGAAAAGTAGGCTTAATTCACTTTTGGGTCTTATTCGTTCTGTAAAAAATAAAGTAAAAGGTTTACCCTCCATGATGAGACAATGGTGTGAGTGAAGGTAAGTTACCATAAAATGAACGATAATAAAGTTAGATAATCATCCATCCATGTGTAGCACATCATTTACTGTATATTCTATTAGTGCAGGTTGCTGTTACTATTTCCACCCTCAAATTTAGTAATACAGTCAGTCTGGCCCTGACCGTGTTTATGCTCTTTGGTAAAGGTTGGAGGTTTGCTGATGCTTCACTACATAATCAACATCACAGTTAAAGATGCACTATGGAACTTTTTACATGGAGAGTCCGCTATCTGCTTGCATCCATGGAGATTTTATTACTTTGTCTAAAATGTCCCATAGTATGCATTTGATTATTTTATTTTATAAGTCAAAGATGGGCAAGTTTAATGCCATACTATGGAACATTTTAGACAAAGCTGTGAGGTCATGGTTTTACAAGGTCATGGGGGATTAACAATGAACTGATCCCGGTTAATCCACCATCACTGGAGTAATGTCTTATAATGTGGTTATTACTGTTCATTCAAAAGAAGGGACTGCATAGCCCCACCTTTGCATATCATTGTAAGGCAATACATTCTTTGTTGGTGTATATTTTGTTGTTTTTTTTTGTGTTATTCATATTTGTATAAATAAATTAGGCTGCATGTTTCACATTATATTCTAAGGACCTATTTAGTGGGTTTATAAAAATGAAAATATACAGTGTATTTAACAGGCATCAGTTTAGCTGGAGCTTTATACATTGGTGAATGTTGCAAGAGTAAGGTTACTGGGTGTTATGAAAAAGACAATATTGGATAATTCATTTAAAAGTTGTATCTTTTCATTGCTTGTTTCTCTACTTGTGGATCCAAAAGTCCTCCTTCTGGAGTTTGCGTTTTTTGCGTGCTTCTTCGAGGTCCTCAAGTGTTTTTCTTGGGTCCATAATGAACGCTAATGCGACGCCAGCTGTCCCGTCTCCTTTCTGACGTGAGAAACACAAAAATGTGGCCCAGACAAATGCACAACAGGCCATAAAAAGAGGTCCTTAAATGTGGAGGCATCAGTGCAAAGTTGAGGAGCTAAAGACGGAGAGAAGAAGTGTTGAATTGTTATTACTTCATATGAGACTCTTGAGTGCTTTTATATTAGAATACTAAAAGTCTTAACACTTACCTGCATGAATGGCCAGAACAAGAGTCCAGTCTGGAAGAGGGTAATAAAAAGAAGTAAACAAAAAATACTTTAAACTATGTTCTATAAAAATATACGGAAACTTTTTTTGGGCAAATCAATGTAATCAGTTTTAATTCAGTCCAACTAATTCTGTTGATAATCTTTTACAGAGCACAACTCACAATGATAATGATGGTGGATGTAGATGACTACAGCTGGATTTCACCACCTGTAATGGTGCTTTACTCTGTTTGCCCCCAGCTCTGAGCCAAAACTGAGGCTAATCTACTGATGAACAAGTGCCAAGTGATACGGTAATTTTTAATGTCTGTTTCTACATTTAAACCTTTAGTAAACTACCACAGAACTGTCTTTAAACCTGCACCTAGGGTTACATTCTAGGACTAAACAATTATATTAATTTAGATCTTCATGAGGGTTTAAAAAAATACCTTCCAGGTGTTAAAGAACTTCTCTCTCCAGTCCTCAAAGACATCGTCCTTCCCTTCCAAGAAGCTCACTCCTATAGCACAACACAGCATACATTAAGATTTCTCAGAAATGGTATTTTAAAGAAAAAGATGAAAAAAAAATATATAGAAGGCATAGTTACAGCACTATCAAGTGCATAATCTTTTGTTGCTTTGTGTATACATGCACTGCAGCGCAACATGATACTGGAAAAAAGTGTAAAAGGTGTTTTTATGCTGACCTGTATAGAAGACACTGGTGGCCAGTGGAGATGCAAAACTTTGGTCGAGGAGCAGTTTTTAAAGAGAGTCTGGGCCGATTTTCCAGGAAAGCGTTGCTCCAGAGCTCGCAGCCAGAAATAGTTAAAGTGCCCCTGAAAACAGAAGCCCACAATGGCCACGTTTCTGGTATGCTTCCAGTCCATTTGTTCATGTTTGGCCAAAAGCTGATGGACCAGGTCCCCACTGGCAAACATGCAGCCGTACAGAGTGGCATTGGCCAGCCATGGGAAGCGCAGGGCTACCGCTTTTAAAACTGTTCTTGCGCATATAACCTGTGTTATATTATAAACTACATACAATTTAGCAAAATAGATCTCCTTGATGATTTTTTTTCTTATGTGCATGTCTGATCTTAATCCATAGCAACTGAAATAAATACAACACAGTTAAATCAGTCTATTCCCTGTCACCAACACCAGGCTATCTATTAAATGCTAAGAAGAAGCAGCAATGAAACATCCATAGAAAGTCTATGCAAAAAATCTGCAAAAAAAACCCAAAACATTATCCATCTAGTTATTGTCCAAAGTGCCCATTTGGAAAACAAAACAAAAACAGAATTAAACTGAATTCTCCAAAATTGCACCCTGATGGCAGACCTTCAGCATTGGTGTTCTCTCAGTTATTCAAATCCCTTCCTCACAAATCCTGCTGCGTGTCTGTCAAGCCCTAATCTGATGGATTGCACCAAGCAAATGTAGTGCCCTTTCCTGATCTTCTTAATATCCATCTGAAATGAGAAATTATGTCAATTCTTGGCCATTGCCAAACATGACAATTATCAATGTAACAATTTGTAGCCATTAAAGTTTATTTTATGTATTGGAATCCACAGACCCATTATAGTATTCACTTTGTTTGGGCCTACATTTGTAACACTAGCCTAAGTGCAATATTCAATAGGAGAATGTTTACATCATGCTGAGAGCATTACTGTGGAGTTGGTAATGAGTTTATTTAAAATTACACGTAAACGTACTTTTATTTTGAAACCTTCGCTGTGCGTGACGAACCGGAAGTCCCTGTGTTAAAGATTGTGGCTAATGCTAATGCTAATGGCCCCGGAAAGGTAAACCTTACTTTGAAGATGGCCGGGGTGTTTGAGGTGGAGGTTGATGGTGTAGAGCATGAACATGGACTGGAACATCACGACGAAGCGCATAAGGTAATTTTCGGTGCTGCAACAAAAGCACTTAAATCCGACTCTTTTCTAACTGAGGGCTAGCCTAGCTCTGTGGTAGCCATGGAGCTATGCTGGAGCTATGAGGGCAGCTGTAGCTTCGAAGCCAGCAGTCTGCAGGAACCACAATATAACAGTTTTGGTTGGGCTTTACATTTCACCTGACCTGCCTGTATTGTCTAATACTGTAAGAGCATTAAATGTGAGGGATACACACCAACCAATTTAGTTACTTAGGCTGTCTCAGTCGATCTGTGAATGAAAGTTAAATTTGACCAAAAGCCTAGTGGGGGTCGTTTGACCTCATAAATCCCCATAAATGCCCATGGTTTGACCATGTCAAGTACGTCAAATGGGCCTCCTTTTATATGAAACCCTAGTACAGCCTATGTGGCTGATCAGGTCAAAGAGCAGTCATCGGGTGTCATGGATGACAGGGTTAATTGGCAATACTTCCTGTGCCATTATTTCCTACTCGTATAGTTGACCAAATATGTTTGTTATGTTGCCCTTTAGGGTTTAATAGTAATATTGCCTAAATGCTTTTCTAGGGTTAACTTTACCTCTCACTTGATTTATTGCAGCTGTGCTTTTTATGCCCAATGCCATGTTATTTGATTATAATTAAAGGAGAAAGGTGTATAGCCTAGAGCAGCTACGTCATGTATTAAGATTACAACCTGCAATACAGCATTCTTTAATCCTTATGTTCTTTAATTGTTTTTCTAGATTGATTTGTCTAAGCTTTCACCAGAGGAGAAATGGAGGTTGGTGTTCTGAATGTGCTGCATGCTTGTGTTACATGTACTTTTATTGGGCCTAATGCCCTGTTGTAGAAAATCTTTGTCTGACTATTGTATTTTCTCTACAGGGTGGAACATGCACAAATGCATGCCAAACACAGAGGCCACGAGGCTATGCATGCAGAGATGGTACTGATCCTTATAGTCACTTTAGTTATTGCTCAACTAGTTCTTGTCCAATGGAAGCAGAGACATCCTAAATCATACAACGTAAGGCAACATTTAGATAAAGTTCTTGATGTTTTATGTTCTGCATTTAGTGTCTGTCTTCTAAACTTACTCTTTTCTATTTTTTGTAGTTGGTGACCCTGTTTCAAATGTGGGTTGTACCGCTGTACTTTACAACCAAGCTGCACTGGTGGAGGTTCTTGACCACCTGGTTTATCTCTCCGCTATCACAGCATATGTCTCTTTTCGTGCTACTCGCAAGCCACTTGCCTGCACCACACCAAGGTACAAACCAGAGTCTATTTTAATTATGATTGGGCTCTGACCAAATACAATCAACTAATTTAATTCTCATTCTCTAACCTCAGGCTGGTGTACAAGTGGTTCCTCCTCCTCTACAAGATCAGCTATTCTACTGGAATAGCTGGATACAGCGTTGTCATGTTTACACTCTTTGGTATAAATCTTATATTCAGGTATGTGCCTGTATTTTATGGAAGAAATTACAAGCACTGAGATACAGACTGACAGTCTGAGTTTAAGTGAGCTCTTCCATTTATTGACTGATCATAAAATGGTCTGATTTAAAGGCAGAATAGCAAAACCTGCAAAGTATATTTATGGTATAAAAATATTCATTTTACACTTGGGCATATTTTTTTATAAAACTACGTTGTATATCTATCTTGTGCAGGATAAAACCAGAAGATGCAATGGATTTTGGAGTTTCTCTCCTTTTCTACGGTCTCTACTACGGAGTCCTTGGAAGAGACTTTGCTGAAATGTGCGCAGATTTCATGGCATCCACAATAGGTGTAAGTTTGTGCCTTGCAGATATTTCTCATGAAAACACTGCCTACATTAAGTATATAATCTTTTGACCATTTCTTTCATCTCACTTTGTTTTCAGTATTACAGTGCCTCTGGAATGCCAACCAAGCACCTCTCTGATAATATCTGTGCTGTGTGTGGTCAGCCCATCCTTGTGGATGTGAATGAGGAGGGCATCATTGAGAACACTTACAGACTGACCTGCAATCATGTGTATCCTTTACTATAATTAAGTGCATTGGTGAATTACTTGTGAGTGACTATGTTTGTTATTGGAATGTCCGTATTGCCTTAACTGCAAATCCAGATTCCATGAATTCTGCATAAGGGGATGGTGCATTGTGGGTAAGAAGCAGATGTGCCCGTACTGTAAAGAGAAGGTGGACCTGAGGATGTTTGTTTAGTAATCCGTATCCTTTTTGAAACATTTGACAGTTTTATGTTTTGTGTTTATTTGTTTTATCTGCAGTATAAAATGTAGTTATTCTTTACAGTATTTTTATTTTCTTAACTCGTTTTCTAGTGGGGAAAGGCCACATGTCATGTATGGACAGCTTTTGGACTGGCTCCGGTACCTTGTCGCCTGGCAACCTGTGATCATTGGAGTTGTTCAAGGCATCAACTACATCCTGGGTCTGGAGTAAAACCTCTAGGTGTCAGAAATGGACTTCGAGATTATCAAAGGACATTGCACTGGCTGTTGGCCTCTAACATTGAACTATAACTAAAAGTGTCTATCCTTTTGTATATATTTTGTAGGCTCAAAGTAACTGCATTTATGGTTTATTTTATTGATTACCAAAATTTTGAAGACACAATTTATTATTTTTTTTCCATGTCACTGAAACAATAAGAATTTGTGTGTTTTATGGCCTACGGAGCAGCTCTAAAATGATTATAGAGATGCTTTTAGTAATTTATCAAATGTCTTAAATGTATAATATTAAAATACAATCGTATGCAGTTGAAGGGTTATTCTGGGAGAGAATGTAGATAATGGAGAAAAGGTCATAAGGCCAATACTTCCCCTGAGTAATAATTCCATGACTACTTTTAGTGTTGACTAATGAGA